>JAPYXV010002814.1:0-12803 GCA_028533065.1 Trachops cirrhosus
GTCAGAACTGAGCCCTCTTTGAACTTTAATATCTCTGCTGTCAACAAAACACTAACTCTTCTTTAATCCCTGCGATCATTCGGTAATCTCCCAGGGCAAGAAAAGATCTTAATTAGCAGACCTCACAAAATCCTGTTGTTTACATGAAAACGTATCATTTTGCAAGATCAGCTATGAATATACATGTCAACATCACTAATAAATATTTACTCAGTATCTGTAATGAACATAATATTCGGGGAGATTCTGTAGAAGGCATAGTCCTTATTCTCGAGGGCTTTTCAAATAAGTTGGAGAGAAGAGACGTGAACATAAAAATACCAGGACCAGTGCGTGGCGATATAGGTCAGCTCTGAAAGAATACTATAGGCGACAATGAAGTGGGTGAGAGGAGGGGTTTCGGTGGCAAGGAGGACGACTTGGAGCCTGGAGGACATGCACAGTAGGGCACCGAAGGTTGTGTAGGCGTTAGAGAAGCTGTAAGAGGGAGGAATGCTTTACAGACAGGGAGAATAAAGAAGTACGAGTGGAGTTAACACTGTCGGTGGTGTTTGAGAAATACTCTGTGAGGCACAGAATCTGTGTCCACCTTTTCCTTTGAGAACTCCCAGCCCCTTCCCTCAGGGCTAGTCCTGCCCTGGGAGTGTTCCTGCATTGGGTGTTCAGTAGGGGCACAATGATGAAAGTTACTCATTGTAGGCTGCTACTGTGGGGGACTATAAGCTCACGTAGCACAGGGGTACTTCCTTGGGGAGGGTGCTGTGTTTTTGTTGGCTGTGTCAGGCAGGGACTGTGGTTTCTGCTGGGACAGGAGAGACCGAGCTCTTCGGCATGGCTCTAGTTACTGGTGCAAGTGGAGGAGGAGGGTAGGTGTGGGCAGCCGGCACTCCTAGCTGCCCGAGAACGAAAGGGTGAGCCCAGTAAAGTAGGTTTGGACAGAGCTGGGCAAGCGCCCTGCAGAATCTACTGTGGTCTCAGTCCAGGGTTTACACCATTGGGCGGTTCAGTGCCGTTCTTCACCCAATCCTACTTCCCCGGGCCCAGATGGGCCCCCAGGCCCACCCACACAAGAAACCAGGAACCCTTGCCAGCCTTCTGCCGGTTGTAGCCACACAAAGAAGAGGGCGAAGCATTGACAGTTCTTTTTCTTGCCACTGTTTGGTGGCCCTCCCGGCCGGCCGGGCAGAGTGTCCTGCCTGCAGTCTCTGCAAACCCAGCAAGGAGGTTAAAAGATCCGACAGCCCCAGGGGTCCGGAGGTGGGGAGAGGGTGTTGGTTTCCTCCTTTCCAGTTACATGAGGAAGTAACATTAGCTTGGAAATGGCAATATCTATGATTTATGGTTTTTTTGAAAACTGATTCATATTGAATCACTTTCACAGTATCAGAACAGCATACTTCCTCATTAAGTGGAAAAACAAAGCAAAACAAATCTGTTTTAGAGTCCCAGGTTTTGATACTGTAATTGAACCATGAAGTTTTCCCCATTGTGTGTGGAGGGAAATGGAATGATGTGACTTCATTATCTGCATTGATTCTGATGAGGACACAGGAAATGGTGGCTCTGGTTGAGTGGGTGGACGTGAGGTGGGGAGGGAGAATGAGGGAATGAATTTTTCCTGATTAAAAAAAAAAGTATGTTACCATTTTTTTTCAACAAGACACTTTGCTCAAAATCGACTTGAAATTTCTCGTATAATCTACTTTTAGAATTCTATATACACAGACTTACAAAATGAGGATCATGGGGTGCAAGTATTTGGTAACCTGTTTTTTGATTAATAATGAGTATTTTCATTTATGAGTGTATTTTTTCAAAAACACATCTGTATACATGGATAGCCTTCCATTTTATGAATGTGTCAACACGAGTTGAATCAATACTCTACTCTACATTTGTTTCCAGGTCAGTGACATTTTGATTTTAATTAAGCACATGCCAGACAACAGAACATGAATTAAGTAGGCTGGGCTCCTATTGTTTGGTTACAGGATGTCTTTTGTCATTGAATGACATTTGTGAAAGTACATTTGCATTTCAGAACAACACATTTACTAAGTGGTTCTTGAGGAAATGCCTTGCAGTGAAGACCAGTGGTATTTAAAAGTACAATTGTATTTTAAAATTATCCAACAAATGTGTAGTTTCACAAGCAGGATTTTCCATTCCAAGACGTCTGAAGTAAAGGAAATTGGCATAATCCTTATTTCCACAGTAAAATTAAAATAGTTCCACAGTAATGTCATCATACTAAGCTGTTAGTGACTTCTAGAAAATGAGATTTAATTAGGAAAAACCCCCAACAAATGACACTTAATCACTAGTGGTTTTTTTTGAGGGGGGTAGTTATTCATTGCTAAGAGAATTTGAGAAATGCCAGGTGGTTAGAAAGTTAGTACAAGCCACCCCACCGTTCAGGCCCGAGGGAGTCCTAGGGCCTGAGGGGCGCCCTCAGCTCTTCTCCTCCAGTTGGGGGGCTTACAAGCTCTTACCTAAAATTTGAGTCGAGTGCCTTGGGAAGTCTCTGGGGTCCCTTCCGTTCTAAGAACAGAAAGATGCAGAAATTCACAGTGTCCGGACCAGAGATAGGCTCCTCAGAACACACACACACACACACACACACACACACACACACTTAACTGAAAACAAAGTCCCAGACTTTGATTCCAGAGTCAGCTGTACGACTAACCTGCTCTTAGAGTTGACTTTGTGTATCAGTTTCTGCAGCTACAATATAAGGGGTTAAACAAGAACGGGTTTTAGATGCCTGCTTTCCGTACTAGAAGGTACCTGGTAGACTCAGCGCAGTCCCGTCATTTAAAAAATAATTTCTATGGTCGTTCTATTACAGTTGTCCCAATTTCCACCCCCCCTTTGCCCTCCTCCACCCAGCCCCTCGGTCCCACGGTCCCACGGTCAATCCTCAGACTGTTGTTCTTGTCCGTGTGTCATTCATACGTGTTTTCAGACTAGTCCCTTTCCCCTCCCCTCTGGTCGCCGTCAGTCTGTTCCATGTTTCCAAGCCTCTGGTTCTATTTCGCTCGTTAGTTTGTTTTGTTCATTAGATTCCTCTTGTAGGTGACATCACAGGGTATTTGTCTTTCTCCCACTGGCAGGTGCCTGCTGGCCTGTCCCGGGGTCAGCAGAGTCAGGACACAGCTCAGGTCTTTCGGCGCCCCGGCCAGTGTGCTTGCTACTGACCACCAAGCTCTACAACTATTTTGATCTAAAATGTATGAATTTTGCTCATCCAACTGAGAGTTTGTATCATGAGCATTATGACTAGAATCTTAAATGTGTTGTGTTTTTAGGTTGTTCAAAGCTGGCAATTATTAGCTCACCAGCTTCGAGTGCTCTTTGAACAGGAAAAGGTTGTTTTGGTTCATCCTGTGAGAATAAATTTAAACCATCATCTATCTTTCCCCGAGTCCCTATCTGCCTGTTCTGAGACTCAATCCTGTGGCTAAAAGCATGGCCAAAAATAGCCACACAGAAAAATAGATACATGAAGTGGTAACTAGGGGGTAAGCAAAGGATGGTAGAGCAGCCTGTTCTGTTTATTAGATTCAAGCCTTAAAATAGGAACGGGGATAGTCTTGTGGACACAGTCTCATTTTGAATTGAAATACTTCATATTATTTCCAACGTCAGCTGGCCTTGGGGCGAATGTTAATTCAGCTTTGCAGCAAGTCACTTTGCAGATGACACAGTGTGTCAGCAGATTGGCCTACAGCTAAGCTCTCAAGCGGGTCGGAACTTGCAGGCAGCAGAAGAGGCTTCCTTGGATGGAGGCTTGTGGGGGGGGGGTGCGGGGGGAGGGGGCGGGCAGGGATGCTCTGTTCCCAGTGGTTTTCTCTGCTGTAGCTGTCGCTGGGCACATTCAGTGTTACCAGCAGCACGAGCCAGCCCTCCAGCATAGAAAGCTGGGGCGGAGACGTGAGAAACAGGCAGCCAGCTGAGAACCAGAAACTTCCTGGTCATGCACAAATTCTCTTGGAGTTCGACTCAAGGCCAGGGGGTGGAGCTTGCGTTTCTACTTGCTGCTCCATCGCTCACCCCGGCATTTCTAACAGCGTTCCTGGACACGTTTATGCAAGCGGTGCGGAAGGAGGGTTACTCCACTCCCCGAGTACTGATGCAACCTGAGCGTGAATTTTTCTCCAACCCACTCTCGAACGGGAAGGGTTAGTGTAGCCGACCACCACCCTAGTTACCAAAAGATTCCTGGGGGAAATGGACTTCCCTTCGGCGCCCGATATCCCAGGATGCTCTGGTGACACGCCACAGAGAGGGGCTCAGTCCCTTCTTCCTGCGCAGGGCTGGTGGCGATCTCAGCTTCGCCCGCCCCGACAGGCCCTGCAGAGACCGCGCAGCTGGGCTGCTGCGGGCGGGAAGCTGCCCCAGACACTGAGCGAAGGCTGAGTGTGGCTGCGTTCCAGCACTCGGCTTGCAGAAAGGGGGGCCGCGTGAGTCCGTGCTGTGCCAGAGAACCTCTGCCACAGATGCAGAAGTGTGTTTTCTCCTGTTTGTCCAGACAAAAATATTTACCCACTAATCCATAATGTGGGTTCACCTCCTCAGTGTCTTTTCTGTCATCTCCACCACGGTTTCTGGGACCCACTTGTCTAACGCAGGTTCAGCCCATCTCATCACGCTGTGTGTTGCCTTCACAGCTCAGGTCACAGCCTGAAATTGCCTCATTTCTCTGTTTACTTGTTTACTATTGGTCGCTCGCACTGGAATGTCAAGTCAAGGGCAGGGACTTTGTCTCTCCTCTTACTTCTGGGCAGCGGCGCTGGGCACCGGACAGGTGCCCAGAGGGTACTTGCTGCTGAAGAAGA
Source organism: Trachops cirrhosus (assembly GCA_028533065.1). Lineage (NCBI taxonomy): Eukaryota > Metazoa > Chordata > Mammalia > Chiroptera > Phyllostomidae > Trachops > Trachops cirrhosus. The sequence continues at coordinate 4,842 of JAPYXV010002814.1, forward strand.
GACCCCGGCCCAGCCTTCCCGCCTCTAATTCCCCCCAGTCTTCATTTCGTCTCACATGGAATCTGGAGTTGTTTAGACAGTCAAGGTCCAACAGGAAAACGGCGGTATGCTTGGAGCAGGAGAAAGGCAGGCTTAACAGAGATGCTGTTTACAAGGTGACGGAGACTCTTAGAGGCAATCACAAGATCTCTGACATCATTATATTCTTGAAACACAAGTCAAATGATTCTTGAAATCTCTCTTTGGATGGCTTCCTATTGCCTGCAAAACACAGTCCACAGCACTGATATGGCATTGAGTCTCCCCACTACTCCCCTCGGCACAGCTTCCCCTCTGTGACCTTCACGCCCTTCCCGTTTGTCCTCTGCACTGCGTTTGTTCTCCCGCGCCACTCACACCAGGAGGCGACTCTCCCTCACCTTCCTCAAACTCAGTTTAAAATCCCGTCCTTCCGTGAAGCTGTCAGAGCACATTCTTCTGTAGTTCCTTCTTTTCGTCTCCCACTGTACTTGTTCCAGATGTGTTACATTCGTCATTAATGTAGCTCCTGCAGTATTTGTGGATTGTGATAGGTGCTGAGACTCTATCCTTTAATTCTCCTAGGAATCTAGTGGTGTGGCTGTTTGCGTTCCTTATTGCAAATGAAGAATCTGAGGGTCAGAGAAATCTAAGTGTAACCGCCTACCCTCTGAGGGATTTAGCACGACTGACGCTGCTGGGGCGAGCCTCCTGAAGGAGCACTGTGTGACGTGTGGACCACTTCCTAAGAAGGATTCCTGTCCCACTGTCTAGCTTCAATCTGATCAAGTCTTCAGCTCTAACAACCAGTTGGCAGGGAATTGGGGAATACGGGACCACGATGAAATATGACAGGAAGAAACAGACAAAAGCACGAAACGGGGCCTCCTCCAAAACAAGTGGTCTGAGGGTCTGGTTCTGGCCACAGGTCAGTTTTAAGGGAAAAGAAGAGAGATGGAGACACAGCAGATAAATCAGCCACGACACACAGCGTGTAGTCTTCGATGGGATCCTTGCTGGCCCAAGGCCATAGAGCGTGTGGCAGCAGAGTTGTGACTCAGGCTTATCTCTGTCTGTCCCAGGTGTAGGGATGCATCTGTGCCCGGCCCACGTCCTCTCGGAACTTGGAACTCGCTGTTCCAACCTTGCCGAGCCCTCTGGGTCAAAGGCTTCTGCCTTCAAGCATCTGAGACTCTACCTGGGGGTTGGAAAGTCAGTGCTTGTGGGTATAGCCCACAGCCAACTAAGGAGAGAGTTTGGAGAATGAACGTCTCAGCTTCCCTTTTGGATGAAACACTTTAAGGAGTGGTCCCCACTGTACCCCGGAGGGGCCGGTGGAGTTTATTTCCACTTACTGAATTCACCTTCTCGTTAATGCTCCCTGGATGCACTTCCTTCTTGCCCAGTTGCCCTCTGCCCTTACTAGGATCACTTTCCAAATAAACCACTGACTCTCTACATCCTTCCTCAGGGCCTGCTTCTGGGGGAGCCCCGCTTAACACAGGTGTCAAGACTCCTGCTCTTCTTGCAGGGTGCCAGTGCCGCCGTCCCCTCTCCGTCCTGCCATACGGCTGGTTGAGAGGCTGCGTGGTGTAGCTCAGAGCCTGGGGCTGGGTTAGGCAGACATGCAGACCCAGAGCTTGCCCTGGCCTCTCCATTTGCTTCTTACCAGACTTCAGACAACTGAACCTCCATGAGCTCAACATTCTTATTGGCAAAAGAGGTTAACAATAGAGATGGTCCTCTGTGCACTTTCAACTTCTGAGTGTCTTGTAGGTCCAGCGAATCTTTCTCCACTTGGTACTGTTTCCGGCACTAGATTTATTTCTGAGTGCCCATGCAGGTTCCTGAACTCAGTAACAGTAGGAGTAACTCACCACGAGACACCAGAGGTGGTTTGAATAAAGTCCTTTTGAGCTTTTGCACGAATGAACTTGGAACGGCCTCTGGGAACGGGATGCACTGGTGAGGGAGGCGTTTCTGAGCCTCTCGGGCGGGGAGAGTACAGGTGACACAGAGTGGTGGGAAAGACAGCCCGTTACTGACCAAAGACGCACCCGCTGCGTGCGAGCCGGTGCGGTTCCATGTCTTGCTCTGCGTTTTAAGTTCCCAGGTGGCAGAAGCTGTGTTTTCTTCATCTCAGGTGTTTCTCATGGGAGTTTGTCTCAGGACAGCAGACAAGTTCTACACTCTGCAACTTTCCTTTCATAGTATGTTTGCAACAGTCATACCGTATCACACAAGTAACCGAAGCACCGTCCCGAGAGCCCACTTCTCCAGCGCAGTCTCGTTCGTTCTCTCCGCTTCGTTCAGCACTGGCAAGTGTGGTCTGGCCAGGCGGGACTTTAATTTTCTGCGGGATGTTGTGCCTTGTGTGAATATTTGATAAGCACGTATTTTTATAAGAAAAACCAGTGCTATATAATCATGTTAATAAAGTAGCCACAGAGTAGCACCAAGTGTCTAGCATTAGGATCCTAGTATGTGTGGGGAGTCTCGTGATAACGTCCCTGACTGAAGATCATTTGTTATGTTTTGTCAGTTTTACCCAATGAGTCTGTTAGGTGTTTTTTGATTGTTTGGTTTTGAGTATTATGGAAGCAATGTAAAAAAAGTAATATCATATGAAACTGACAACACAGGTCCCCAACAGACACACACACACACACACACACACACACACTTTTATAAAAATGTGATACAGAAAGTTCTCATCAGAACAGAGTGATGTATTTACCAAACTTTGTGGTAATCAAAGCTTTAATGTTATTATGTATTCTTAGTAGAACTATTTTTTCCTCAGAGAAAAAGAAAGGGGAATAAAAAAGAAAAAACTGTTTTTCTTCAAAGCCAGTAGCTATTGCATGATTTTTCCCAATCCATGTGAGTTATAGCAGTAAAGAATTTCATTATTTCCTTTAATAATCACCATTTGTATTTTGAAATGCCCCTCAATTAGTGGGGTCAGTGAATCAGCTTAATAAAACATGCTGAGGTCCATCTTTTTCTACTTATAGCTCCTAGATGAAATATAACCACAAAATAAGGAAGTTGATTTTCAAAAATCACATGCTTGAATTAAGGGAATCATTAATTATTGATTCAGATACACTTGCAAAAGCTACATGATGTACCTTGTGAAACATGACCCCTGCATGTTACTAAACTGTAAGAAACTTCTAAAGAAAACACTACTATCTCTCATACGTTTGCCAAAACAATGAATCATAGTGGGCCGCTGTCGGTAAGCTAGCAGCCAGTGACGTACGTTCCTCTTGCTCTTTTCACATTGTAGCCAGCGGTCAGAGTCTTCATCACCAAAAGCAAGTCCTGGGATCATTCTGATCATTCTGATCCCAGGACAGCGCGTGCCTTCCGTGGCCCATCTCCCGAAAACAGCTGCGATGGGCACAGACCACCCACTCAGCTCCAGTTTGTCAGCATCGTTAGTGAAACATATACACTCCCGGTGTCTGTCCTCCAGCATCCTCCTTCTCTGTGCGTGAGTGTGGGGCTGGCAGGAGGATGCACTGAAAAGTTGTCAGATACAGTAAATGCAGAATGATCAAACTTTGGGTCAAGTTACTACCTCTCCTACCTGAGCAGTTTTTCATTTGTACAATGAGGATATGAATACTTACAGCACATGTGAGCACTTGCTGTGAAATATGTGAAAGCATTTAAAAATAGCTCTTTTTCAGTCCTGGCCAGCTAGGTCAGTTGGTTAGAGCGTTGTCCCAATCCGCCAAGGTTGTGGGTTCGATCCCTGGTCAGGGCACATACAAGATTCAACCAGTGAGTACATGAATGAGTGGAGCGATGAGTGGGTTTTTTTCTCTCTCTTGCTCTCTTCCTCTCTCTCTCTAAAAGAAACTTTAAAAAATTAAAAACTTTTGAAAATTGTAAAATAGTCCATATTCACTGTGGAAATGTTTAAATTACAAAAATATATAAAGAACAAAATAAAAGCAATGCATTATTCTGCTACCTAGAGATCACCAGTAACATTTTTTAAATAAAAAGTTCATGTACGTTCTGTATCCTGTTTTCCCCTCACTTCATCCTGTAGTAAGTCACTTATCCCAAGTGACTCAGTAACAAGCTTCACGTCTCCGCTGTGAAACCTGACACAGACGCAAGCTTGCTGCTTTTCCGGCTTCGGCCCCGAGACCGGGAAAGACCAGTGCGTTACTCGGGAAACATGAAGAAGCCATTTTCTTGGCAAGTTCCGGGACAGTGTGATCCCTCCGTGCTTGAACTAACCATGTAGTTGGTTGAACTGAGAGGGACTTTCTGTTTTCAAGTTGCTATCAGATTGAGAAACATCTTTAAATGTTATGTTAAATGTCCTAAGTATTTCACCACGCTGCGTGGGAAGTGTGGGTTCTATCACAGAAGTTGGGGCAGCTTTGCCAATGGCAAACAGACTTTTCTTTGGTGAACTCTTAGCAAGAGTGGAAAATGAAAAAAAAAAAACGGTAAAAAGGCCATCTACTTGTAGATACGTTACAGGGACTTGGGGTTGAATGAAGACATTTGGGGTACTCTATAGTCAACAGGGCCAGAGGACTAGAGTAGTTTTATACAATTTACATAACAGGCTGAGAAATTACTTTTCCTTCTACCGTCATAAAAAAGCAGAAGCGATGGTCTGAGAAGAAGATACTCCTTGGGTGGTGCCTTGGTGATACGCACCGAGATGGCTCTTGGCCCCGTGGGGCCCCAGCACACCCCTCCTGTCTGGGATCCCTCTTCACAGCAGCCCTAGAAGCTTTCCCGCACGGCCTAGGTCGACAGGTAGCACCTGCTGGGGACACCCCGGCACGGCCTTGGTATCGTTGGCTCAGCTGTTAATTTCCACAACTTGCTGTAGCTGCCAGGAAGCTGCTGGCAGGTTAGGGAGGCAGCGTGCCCTACGGGTAAAGACAGTTCCCGACAGAACACAGGGAATTGCTGGAACATTCCAGAGAGATCTGGAATGACAGGCCTGTTAGACCAGGTTGTGGCACAGTTTACTTCTTCAGGCTGGACCTGTATGCATGGCCCTGGGGAAACAGAGTGTAAGGGAGGCTTTGTCACTTATTCCATGTCTGTCATTTGAGTTACCACAGTATGACAGAAACTTTCCATTGTGGGGGATGGAGCTATGGCCCAGATAGAGGATGTCCTTCTTCTCTTAGTTTAAGTAGATAATAAACAAAGTAATCAAAGTTCCTCTTTTTTTTCTGGTTGCTACAGTAAATCTAAAAGCTGTAAGTGCAAAAATATAAACCTTGAATGTATATATTGCATATTCTAGTAGAGGAGAAAGACAGCATACTAGTAAAAAATAAGAAAAACATTGGAATATGGCAAGTGCAATACAGAAAAATTAAAGCGGGGCTATAAATTTGGAGTGTCACTATGGGCTGTTTTATACTGGGTGGTCAGGGAAGGCCTTTCTAAGATGGTGGCTCTTAAACTGAGACCCAGGTGACTAGAAAGATAAGGCATGTGAAGACGGCGGGGGTAGGTAAGACAGGTAGAAGCAGGTTAGGGTCTTCTCGTGATCCCAGGTTATCTAGAGCTGATTGTATTACTAATATTTCTTCTGGGCTTACGAAGGATTTACTTTGAAAATAGACTCAAAGTGCTTACCTTCATTTATAAAGCGAGAAATGCCCATTAATACTATTCTGAGGTAGGCTGTTTTTCACGTAGCAGATTGGCAAAGATTAAAAAGTTGGATAACAAGGTATTAACTATCCTTCACTTGTTCTGTGGGGTGAGAGGTCGCCGGGCCAAGGGATTGTGCCCACCCAGACCCCCTCCTGTTCTAGGTCATGTTCCGAGGGCTTTCCTGGAATCCTCTCCTGCAAGGGCCCTACGCGCACGTCCAAGTGTACATGGGCCTCTTGCCAGGCCCCAGCCACTTCTGGGCCCAAGGCATGGCTGTGTGGAAATGTGGGTTATCAGCAGACCTTGGACGTGAGGCCAGGTTGTCCACCCATGAGTGCAGGAGGCCCCTTGCGGTGTGGGCGGGCGCCGGAGGCCGGAAGAGAAAGGAGGCGGGCAGCCCGGGTCCCAGGTGCTGCCGGTGTTGATGGAGCTGGGATTCGCAGCCCCGTGCTCAGAGCGGCCCGGAATGAGTCAGCACTTCTGGTGTCCCTTTATCGCGTTAATTTCCCTCAGGCGTTTTGAAGAAAGATTGTCAACCAACCCTCTGAAGCACATATTGCAAATTCAGACGTCACAGTGACAAGGCCAGGAATAGAAAGGAGAGAAGCCAGCTGGAATGAGAGCGGGCAGGAAGCGGGGGTCTGTAAAGCGGAGAACATGGCTGTCGGTTTGCAGTCTCTGCTGTGAAGACCCACTTGTCTGGACCTCTCCTTAGCAGCTGGGATGGTGTCTGAGGATATTCTCTAGTTCCACGTCTCGGGGTTACCTGGAGATTTGTCAGGATGTTGGAGGTGTAACTTTCACTGTCCTTGTGATCACAGACAGCCAACCTGCTTAACCACTCTGAGTCACAGGTTTGCATCTTTCAGATCAGAAGATAAGACTAAGTTGTTTTTTTAAAGATTCCACTGACTTATTTTTTTTAAGTTTTACCAAAATTTCAGCATGAAGTCCAATTGTATCATGAATACCATTTTTGCTCATTTTAATCCTACGACATATAGTTAAATTCCAATGTACATTTGGTTCCCAGAATAAATTTGATAGTTTTGTTTGTTGATAAATTATGCTTTTTTTGCAGTTAATTTTAAAATCAACATCACTTCTTAAATGAGAAAGACAATTTTTAAAACCATCAATATACTTAAATACAGTAAAATTATCTTTCATTACAACATACTTTTATAAAATTACTTTTCCCCCTTAAAATAACTTTGAAACAGTTCTAAGACACAGGGAATTCTTAGGAACGGGTCAGCGTAGGGGTTGAGAGAGCAGAGCTCATGCCTTCCTTGTCTATCTGAGGTCAAGTTTCATCGTCAGCTCCTGCTGAACACCAGGCCGGGAGAGAGAATCTCTCTCTCGACCAATACTCTTATCGTTGAAATGGGTCCTGAGTTTTGTGATGACTTACATGTTAGTTTCCCTGACTAGAGTGTGAGCTCTTTGAGAACAGGTCTTTCATTTTAATTCATCTAATTCCTGACTTACAGTGGCTGCTTGGAAAAATGTTAGATTTAGATTGAGGAATAAAACCCTGAATTATGGTCAACAATAATATCCAAAAACAATGATCAAAAAACAGTATCAGAATTCCTTGATTAGTAACACATCCCTAAACAAATCAGAAATCATAAGCATTTTAAATTCTTAACACTCAATTTCATAGTTGCTCTTAAAGATTTCACCGATTGCTGCTGTACTACCATTAGCCCTAATAAGCCTTTTGCTGCTTATGTAGGTGTTTGTGTGGGTGTGGAAAGATCAGCCCTTTTTGGAGCTATTCATCCTGCTGTTCCTACACATACTGAGTATTTTTTGTTTCCAGGATGTTGAGTCGGATGTCACAATGAGGTTTTGCTAAATTAAAGTTTATACAATTAATGGACCCTTTATTTGTGCTCAAGGTTATAGAGTAGTTAACTTTGTGTTCTCTTTAAAATTGATAACAACTTCTTTGAAAAATTTATTTTTGGATCAGATATATTTCAAAATGCTTCAGAAAATAATGCAAGTGGGCATTTTTTTGTTTTATAATGAATTCTCTGGACATAGCAGACATATGACAGATTTCAATTTCTTAGACATAATACTTCTAGCTCTTTAACCTCTACAAAGGAGAATGTCATTGTTTCAGGCTTAAGTAAGGCAGAGGAGGCAAGATAGCCAAGAAATTAGGAGACTTCTTATAGGCAGAATGAGGAGTCAGGCTTTGTCAAAGCCGAGGGGCAAGGGTCCATCACCCCCTTTCTCCATAGCCCCCCAAATCCTTCCCTGGGGCCTCCA
>JAPYXV010002815.1:0-12802 GCA_028533065.1 Trachops cirrhosus
GTTTTCCTTCATTTCACTTAGCATAGCCTTCATTTTTTTATCTAATTTGCAACCAAAATCAACCAATTCTGTGAGCATCCTGATCACCAGTGCTTTGAACTGTGCATCAGATAGGTTGGCTATCTCTTTGTCACTTAAAAGTATTTGCTCTGGAGCTTTTTTCTGTTCTTCCATTTGGGCCATTTTTTTGTTGTTGTTGCGCCTATTATGTGTGAGGGGCGGAGCCTTAGGTGTTCACCAGGGTGGAGTACCTCACATTGCTGGGTTGTGATGCTGTCTGTGGGGCAAGGTCCAAGAGGGAACAATGGCGCTTGCTCCACTCTCTCTCGGATTTCAGTCACTTCCCATAAGCGAATTGGACCCTTCTGGTGCTGATTCCCAGGTGGGTGGTCTTGTGTACGTTCTAGGACCCTGTGGGTCTCTGCAATGAACTCTCCTGTGAGTCTAGGAGTCTCTCCCTGTGCCTCAACCCCCACAGGTGCTTTCAATCGGTGTTTTGAGGCTTTACTTCCCCCAGCTGGGACCCTAGGCTGCGTGGTCTGTCTCGCTCCTCAGCTTCGCCTGGTTTGTCTGTGTGCCAATGTGGGGCCACTCGGTCAGCCAGTTACCCTGTGCGCCTCACTGGGTCTGCCAGACACTGCCTTGTGTCCCGGGGTCTGCAAGCCACTACTGTTGTTGTTGCTGTGACCCCTTTCTGCCCGGCCACCCAACTCAGCCCCTTCTACTGGTCTGGATGAATGTGTTTAACTGCTTGGTTGTCGGACTTCCATACAGTTCAGTTTTCTGTCAGTTCTGGTTGTTTTTTTTTTTGTTTGTTTGTTTCTAAATTGTTGTTCTTCTTTTGGTTGTGCGAGGAGGCACAGTGTGTCTACCTACGCCTCCATCTTGGCCGGAGATTTGTACCTTTTAAATATGTAGCCACATGGTAGGGGGACCTCCACTGGTGGTTGTGTCCTGGGCCCCACAAATAGTTGGGGTGGGGGACCTGCTTTGTGCGATTCTGTTCTCAGGGCTCTCAAGACACAGGAAGTGAGTTCAAAGTTCACTGCCCTGAACTTTGTGTCATTTGGAGAGGCCCCTGTGCTGGTGTGGTGCAAGAAGGGACAGTGAGTGACACCCCAATAAGGACAGGCAGGTCCTCTTGACCCACATTGCACATCACAGACAAGGCATCACCCCACCATCAGAATCCTCCCCAGGGCTTTCTGTACATGGGGATAGATTCCTTAGAACCATGTTCTTGTAAAAGATTAATGCAATAGGTATAAATGCTACCATTTAAAAATATATATATTTTAATTTGGAAAAAATTAGATCACACACCTAGGAGTCAGGAAACTTGAATTCTAGTTCCACTTTTGCTATTCAGTTTGGGCAAATACTTTTTCTCCTGTCTCATTCTCAGTTCCCAAATCTACGAAATGAAAATTTGGAAGATTTATCAGCAGTTTCTAGCTGTAAACAGTTATTCTTAGACTTAGAAATACCAGTCTTCACAGGGTTATTGCCTGGGCTGGTCTGTGCTGAAGTGCAGAGGGGCAGGTGGACCCTCCATTCATTCATTCATTCATTCATTCATTCATTCTTTCATTCTCACCTGAACACATGCTCACTGATTTTCAGAGAGGGGGGAAGGGGTAGAGAGGGAGAAGGAGAGAAACATTGCTGGGAGAGAGAAGCATCCATCTGCTGCCTCCTATATGCACCCTGACCAGGATCAGAGCCCAAACCTAGGCCTGTGCTCTGACCAGGGACCTGCAACCCAAAGTTGTGTTCTGACTAGGAATTGAAACTTTCAGTTCACAGGACGACGCTCTAACCCACTGAGTCACTAGCCAGGGCCATGTGGACTCAAATTTCTGCCTTTCCCAGCTGCCTTTGGGTTGGCCCCAACAGCGCAGAAGCTGTCTCACAGCCTTCAAGTCAGTCTACAGTCAATGGCTCTCAAACTTGAGGGTGAATCAGAATCACCTGGAGGGCTTGTTAGACCAGAACTGGGCTCTCTGACTTCAGGAGCCGAAATTGGGCCTGAGAACGTGCATGTCTGGCACATTCTCAGGTGATGTTGATGCTACTGATTAGACTGCCTCACTCTGAAGGGCACTTAAAGAAAGTGTTAGCTCACACCCCATGAAAGCATGGCAGGTGCCTGCCCCAGCGAGGTGGATGGCTTAGACGGGAAAGGCGAGTGGTTACAAGGTCTTGGTGGAGGAAGCTGGGCTCAGTCTGGAAGAAGACACAGGACTGTGACCATGGTGCCGTGCTGTCCATGGGGAGGGGCGGGATGTGCAGGACGATACCAAAGAACCCAGCCCAGGCGTCCCGGTAGGTAGCTGAGGGTTTGGAGCCACATTCTGACTTCACTCCCTTGCCTAGCAAGTGGCTCCCTTGTCCCACCGGCCCTGCACCCCAGCCTGCATTTCTGAGCAGTGCTTTCAGTTAGAGGGCAGGACTCAAAGGTTAGCACGAGGAAGACGTGCGGTCAGACTACCCTCTTCCTCCTCCTAGCTTCTGATATTCTCAGAAACCTCCAACTCAGCAGAAAATCCACTACATGGTCTCTCCTGTGGCCAACCTTTGGGACATAGGGGGATGATGAGTAGGGCCTGGGGACTTACCAAGTAGGCCATTCTCAGCCAAATTCCCAATCCAGTCAGCTTCATGACAGACTCTGCCTGAGACCACCCAATATCCGTCTCCCCTTTGTCTTTTCTAGCACACCTCAGTTTCATTCGGGATGGCAATGAGCCCCGCTCAAAATACTCACTATGAGTCACTGGGCAACCCAGTTCTGGCCAATGAAACATACGTGGAAGTTAGAGAGTTTGGATTTCAGGAAGGCATTTTAAAAGGACAAACTGGGCTCGCATAGCACTTCCTCCTTCTCCTGCCCAGGATGCAGACACAATAGCTGGAAAATAGAGCAGCATCTTCCTATGTGAGGCACCAGCTCAAGGAAAAGGACATGGTGAGCAGGGCTGAGCAAGAAGGTGGAGCAATGGGGCTGAGTGGCAGTGCCCGGGCCTGGCCTGGTCTAATATGATTCCCTGATGGCTAATCCGCTGTCTGTTGTTTCAGCTGAATGCATTCCTAACTGATGTAAGTGATAACAGTGCAAAGAGGACGAGATGGGCCTTTGGGACTTGTCCTGTCTTTATAACAGGCTGTGTGACTCAAGGAAAGTCATGGCCTCCGTTTCTTCATCGGTGGGGATGAACCAAAGGTCTCCTTCTGTGGCTCAGAATCGAGAACCAGCTGCAAGTTCCAGGGTTGGGCATAAAGGGGGATTTCAGTGATGGGCAGGAAGTTGGGAAGAGGTGACATCCTGGAGTCCATGTCTTATCAAAGTTCAGCCGCAGAGAAATCCTAAACCACAGAATTAGGGGTGTCAAGCAATAATTCAGTCCAATTGTCATAAGCCTTTGACATCCCCAAAGGGGTTCACACTTTTCCCTGGAAGCTCTGTGGCCCTATGCCCCACCCACAGCCCTTGTAGTCAGAGGGATGGTCAGTTGGACCCCTACTACCTCAGCGAGAGGAAGAATGCTCCAAAGTCACTTTGCAAAAGGCATCTGGATGGAGGAACTAAGGGGTGACCACGGCAGCCAAATTTGTGATCAGGCTGATGGGAATCAGTTCAGAATGCTCAACTCCACAGAAACGACCTGGAAGCCTCAGTAGATAGGACCTGCTGTTACAGAACAGAAGGGTTTGCTGATTGGAGTATTCTATTCATGAATAAGATGTAGCTGTCATTAGGTAGTTTTATTTACTTACAACAGGTAAAGGAGACAGCACATTCACATCCAAGGCCCTGTCTCCCTGCAGGGAGGCTTAGCCATTGCTAATATACACTATTTGGTTAATTACACGTTGATTTCTGCTTCAAAGTGGGCTACACTTATCTGGTGGATTCCTGTCCAAGTCATCCTGTTCACAGCCATGTCTGCAAAGTGCTGTGCTACACTTTAACATTCATCAAGAATAGCGTTTAGTAAGAACCACCAGATCTTGGGATCCTTGTTCTAACACTGCCACCAAGACTCTGGGACACTCCTGTGCTCTCCCTCCTTCCCTTCCTGTCCCCTTTGGAAGGCCTCCTGTGGACCCCAAGCCTAGCCCTTGATGGAATCAGTGTACCCCAATAAACCAACCTGTTCCTTCCAGACACACATTGCCTTTGAAAACGGTGAAATAAGCCAAGCTCCCCTATGTCTCTTCCCTTGGCAAAAAGTTACAAGTGTGTGTGTTGGGGCAGGAGAGTAGTTGTAAATGATGATGAAAGTTATCCTCACTTTGTTTTTTTTAAAAATAGACGTTGCCTGGCTAACATATAGAGAAAAGTCTGGTAATGGGGTGGCTATCCCAGTAACCTCTCAACCACCTGCCTTTCTTCCCCCCAACCCAAGTGCATGAGAATTGTCTGTCACCCTATAGTTATCTGACTCTGGATTCTCCCCTGCTAGCTGTGAGCCTGGCCTCCTTCCACATTCCCAGACTCTACTACAGACCCGGCTTCCTGAATAAAACTGAAGAGAAGCCTGAGTCAGTGGAGCCCCAAACCCAGGCTAATGTCCTCTGGTCCACTGGCAGCCTTTGGCCCAAGCTGCTTTAGCCCCTGCTAGCCCACTGGCCTCCTGGAAGGCAAATCCAAGACCCCCACAGAGTGCAGGCCATCCACAAGCCCCGCCAGGACTGATTCATGTGCACTGGCTATGTCTTCAGACTTGGAAATGTCACAGTCTAGGGACAAGGGTTTATTCCTACCCCTTACCCAGAACTTCCCAAGGAAAAAGGCTACATCCCTGAGTGTGCATCTCTGCCACCTGCTGTGAGAGCACCTGGGGATGGAGGCCACTGACCCCTTAGGGAGGAGCCCCTGGAAACAAGAATCTGTACCCAGAATGAGGGAGCAGAGTAAGACCATGGCGGTGGAGCTTTTTCTTTGAGATCAGCCTGCCAAAATGTGCCCTAAGATGGCAGGTGGACACAGGCCAAGGCAGAGGTATAATAATATTCATTCCAGAGTTTGTATGATAGTAACGTACTGGAAACAATCTAAATGCCCAGCAGTACTGGGCTTGATAAATAAAAGTTGTGCATACTATCATTTGCAATGAAACACAACGGATAGTCGGCAGCCATTAAGAGCTACATTTACTGATATGGAAAGATTTCCATGCCATATTGTTGAGTAAAAAGAGCAGGTTATGAGACAGTATATGATTTCATCAGCATAAAATCACAGTCACACAAACACACACACTCACACAGAGCTGTCTGGAAATCTGTTCACCAAACTGTTAACAGTAACTATCTCCAGTTGGAAGTTAAGGTAACTTTTACTTTGTTCTTTAAATTCCATATTTTGAACTTTTAAGTATTCTAAATTATTAATCATTTTAACTTTCAAATGAATAAATAAACAAGCAAACAAAAAACAAAACCTTGCCCTGGCTGGTGTGGCTCAGTGGATTGAGCGTCAGCCTGCAAACCGAAGGGTCACCAGTTCAGTTCCCAGTCAGGGCACATGCCTGGGTTGTGGGCCAGGTCCCCAGTAGGGGGTACTCAAAAGGCAACCACACATTGGTGTTTCTCTCCCTCTCTTTCTCCCTCCCTTCTCCTCTCTAAAATTAAATAAATAAAATCTTAAAAAACAAAAAACCTCCCACTGTTCTGATCGTAGTCCCAACATCTCACGTCCCTTGTCTCTTGTCGGGACATTCTGAGTGGGCCCTGCACAAGGAGGTGGAGCAGGGCTGTGGGAAGGAGCCAGGCTTGGGGCTACTCAGTCCTGGATGTGGATTTGGCTCTACCATGAGCTGTGGACCTTAAAGAAGCCACTTAACCCTTCAAAGGTTCCATTTCTTCCCTGAGTGTCTGCGTCATAGGCTGGTTGAGAGGTGTGAGTTACAGGTGAGCCAAGTGCCCACACAGTCATCTTGAGAGGGTGGAGTGAGGCCCCACCTACTCAGGCCAATCCAGGAGCTCAAACACAAGGGGGTCTGTTCTCTCTAGCTTCTGCAACTGCTTGTGATCCTGAGCCCACAACATCCTGCCAGCGTGTGAGTAGACATGGGAGGAAGAAAGGGAAGTCTGTGAGGCCAAGGTTATCCTGAGGAAAGTGGACAAAAATCCAGGCTCAGCTGGGTCAGCCACAGGAGCCCAGTTGTTACTGAATAGAGATTCACTGCCCACTGCACACAGAAGCCACTACTATGGCACCAGCTTTTGAGAAAAGGAGCTTTATTTGCAATTGTCTGGCAAGGAGACAGAACTCAATGCTCAAAACCGTCTTCCTGATCCAGGATTTTGGGCAGAGTTTTAAGGGGTAGCAGTTAAGGGTTCACTAGTGTTAATTGTGAGTAGTGTGCCCAAGGTTTAAACTTTGATTGCAGATCTTGTTAAACAGAATAGGACCAGTTTGAGCTGGCATACGGTTACACTGGCATCAGAACCAGCAGCCCAGGGGAGGGCTGGGGGGAGGAAGTGGAGGGCTGCATGCAGGGACCTGAGCCCAGGATGAAAGATCTGCTTCAGGCAAGGTGGGGACACAGAAGATCTCCTTCAGGCCCCTCCACCCACCACCTCTCTTGGCTCCAGAGCACTCCCATCCCACCCAAACCCCCATCGCTAGTTCACCTAGGATCACCTAGGATGCTAGAGCTGGAAGAGGCCTCAGGGAATCAGCTTGGTCCAATTGGTTGGTCCCACCCCCTCATCTTTCAGGAAACCAAGGACTTTCTACTGATGGTAACTTAGCTCTAGGTTCAAACTAGCACAGTGAACATACAACACAATGTATAGGGACCAGCACACACCAGTGAAATCCCTTCCACCAGAATCCCAACCCAGTTCACCCCTGGGAAAATGTTAACAATTATACCACAACTATGTGCCTGAGGTCCTCATTGACAGCTAGTCCCCAGGTGAGCTGGTGCCAAGATTCCAGTTTAGAGTCTATTACTTGGATTTTTCCTGGTTCCACTATCATAGGTTAGACTCCCTGAAAAACATGCTGAGACAGAGATTTCTGTGCAACTTTATTGGTGAGTGTGCTCAGAAACAATATCTACAGGAGGATAAGGACTCCTGGAATTGAAACCAGAAAAGTCAGCATTCATGCTGCCTGTCACTACCAGAACCAATAAGTAGACACAAGGATTGAATCTTTATGAGCATTTTATTCAGAGGCTGGTGATCTGAGAAGATGGTGGGTTATGTACCCTAAAAACCATCCTAACATGTCATATCAAGCTGACCTTTTTATAAGGAGAAGAAACGGTAGCTAAGGACCTTGGGGGGAAAGGTGTTAAAGGGATAAGAGTTGCAGTCCAGTGGTAATTTTCCTAGTACTTCTTTACTTATTGACAAGAATTCTTTATCTGTGTTCCCTCCCTGGAACACAATAGTTTGCAGAACCCCTGGGGCACAAAGGTTGAATGGCTTGTCCTCCTGTAGTCACTCATGCATTCCAGTTCCTAGAATAACATCTTTCCACATGCATTAATCACTTAAGCCTATCAACTATAACTAAGGCTAAAATCTTTACCTCTTGAGTTCCCCTATCACAGGGGTGTCAGACTCATTTTCAGTGGGGGCCACATCAGCCTCACGGTTGCCTTCAAAGGGCTGAATGTGATTTTAGGACTGTATAAATGTAACTGCTCCTTAACTAGGGGCAAGGAGCTCAGCGCTGCTGCCGGGTAGAAACAAGGTGCAGGGCCGGACAAAACAAGGTGGAGGGCCGGATTCGGCCCATGGGCCTTGTGTTTGCCGCCTGTGCTCTATCAGAATGGGCAGAGAAAGGAGTTGAAAAGCAGTGCTGTAGCAAGGGAGGCTCCAGGTGATCCTACAGGGAACTCTGATACCCCCCCAGGGTTATCCTGCCATGAGACATGAGGGCCTGGTCTTTGTACCCCTACCTCAACCCTCTAGTGTATGCGGGTTGGGGACAGGCTTATCTTGAGCAAGGTGGCTCACTGCAGCTGAGGGCGAGGCCCAGAAAGAAACCCAGCTTGAACCCATCAACTACCATCACTCCCAGCAACTGGGGAATGAGAGTCTCAGTCCTGATGGGGGCACTGGGTAGTGGACCACAGCATCTACTACAGAGAGTGGAAGCCACTGGAAGCCCAAGGTTACACAACAAGTAAATAACGGCTCCAAATTCAAATCCAATGGCCCCCACCCACATCTTACTGCCAATCATCACGCTTAAAGTGTGTGCTTAGTCTGCGGGGCACTATACAAGACACTCTCTGTAAATCACATCATTTACCCCTCAAAACAACCCTCAGAAGAAGGTATTAGTATTATAGCCACATTTTACAGATTAAGAACTTGAGATGATAAGTAACTTGCCCAAGGCCACTGAACTAATAAGCCAGGATTTGAACACAGGCAGTTTGACCCCAGAGTCACTACATGATAAGGCCACACTGACAAATTAGAATCTTTCTCAGTAGCTTGTGGATAACCAGCATTTTTTTTAAGGTTTTGGAGGGGGGGGAAAATAAAGTAAAATGGTTTTTGGAGTAAGAAGAGAATGTGGTGAACCCTGACTTCTGCAAGCTGCCTACTGGTCTGCAGGGTGCTGAGCCTGCGTGGGTTCTGCGCAGCCCTGCAGGCTCCCTGCTCGAAGTCCTCAGAGCTGACCCACACTCAGGGAGTATGGCCTGGAGAGGGGAAGTCCCACGCCTCCCCCCTGCTCACTGCCAACTCTGCTTGGAGCCTGGGTTTGGACTCACAATTCCCGCAGAGCCTGGCTGGGACTCTGGGACCTGTAACCAAGGGTCATCCTCGTTATCACCATTGTATTGCTCCACCAGGTCTTTCTGAGTGCTGCTTATGAAAATGCTTGTAATACTGCAAAACCCCATAATGGCGGTGTTCTGCAGTGTCACCAGCCCCAACAGAAGTTGACCTTTGACAGTCAGCTATACCACATTCCTCAGAAGTATTGTGTTTCCTCCCTGGGGGTGGGGTAAGACCCTCTCCACCTGTGACAGGCTGTTCCAGGAACCCAGGTCCTCATGCCCCAAAGCCTGGCAGCTCATGGAGAAGGCTGACATAGAAGAAAAGACCAGAGGTCCCCTTGCCATGCTGTCACCAGGCTCCTCTCTGTCCCACTTGATTATGGGTCTCTTTTGGGGGAGGTCTACCTTTCCCAACAGCTCTCTAAGGGTAGAAACGAGGCCCCCCCTCTGCCCACTGCATGACCAGAGCCAAACTTCATCTGAAAAACAGCTGGGACCCAATAAACTGTTTGCTGAGTGAATGAATGCATGAATGAATGAATGCATGAATGAGATAAGATGTTAACTTTGCATTCTGGAAGTTGGACTGCTCCCAGCAGAGTTCCAGAGCAACCAGGAGTGCTCAGTGGCTTGGTCCCTTCTGGCAGCTTTCAGACAGTGGAGCTGATTTTTTAAAAGGTTACTGTTGGCATCCAGCTTGGCCAACGTCTATTCCTGGTTGCAAGGCTGACTCCTTTCCCAGGGTATGAGTGTCAGTTTGCTAGAGCTGCCATAACAAAGCACCACAGCCTGGGTGGTATAAACAACAGAAATGTATTGTTTCCCAGTGGGACTTCACAGACTAGAAGTCCAACCAAGATCACGATGTCAGCAGAGTTTGTTCCTGGGCTTGTTAATCACCCCGATCTCGGCCTGCATCTTCATACAACATTCTCCATGTATGCACGTGTCTCTGCGTCCAAATTCCCCCTTTTTATAAGGACACTAGTTAATTGGATTAGGGCCCACCCTAATTAGCTCATCTTAACAAATTACATCTATAACAACCCTATGTCCAAATAAGGTTCTGAGGTACTGGGAGTTAGGACTTCAACATACGAGTTTGGGGCGGGGACGCAATTCAACCCATAACAGTTTGCTCTTGTTCTGTTGGTCAGTGAGCGGTGAGCACAGAGTGCCTCACAGTGTCTCGGTCCCACCCCCACCACTGCTAAATAATCAAGACACACGATGTTTGTGTGAGGCCAACCCAGAGAAGATCAGACCATCTGGGCAGCACTCCCCCAGCCCCAAGAAGTGCTCTGACTCTCCACTTACCTTCCCTCTGCAAAGAGCAAAGAAGCAAGTGCAGATGGTCTGACCTGCACACAGACTGGTTCAGAGGAGTTTGGTCTGGTCCCACGGCTTTGGCGCATCCAGGAGGGAGAGGCAGCCGGTCCCCCAGTGCTGGTGCTCTGCACACCAGAGTTGGGGCCACTGGGGTGTGCTCAAGCCCCAGCCCTAATGCCCTCACCCTCTCTCTCTTCCTTTACCGCCTCTCAGCTCCAGCCATCCTAGGACATCAGCTGCTGGTCCCTGAAATCCTAGCATCACCCATCATGAGCTGGAAGCAAATGGGCAGTGGCATTTTCCAAGGGTGTTGCAATTTGTACTATCAATTACTAGTATTTGTCGTTACCTCCTCTCTCCCTCTCAACACACCCACAGGGGTGCTGCTAGTATAACCCCCTTTCTACTGGACACGTAAGTGAGGCTATGAGAATCAAAGGACTTGCTAGGACATGAGCACAGGCACAGCCAGCCGCAGAACGTGGTGGTGGCATATCTACCCCAGGCCACACTCAGAAGCGATGCCACCACATGACTGGCTGGGCTCCCAGCCCACAGCCTCCGGGTCACCCCAACCAAAGTCCAGGTGTGATTGCCCTTATCTCCTGTGCTCCAGATCTCCATAATCATCTCAGGGCCCTGGTCAGGTGGGCCCCTGACTCAGGAGGAGGTCTGGGTCAGCGTTTGTGGGAGCTTGGGCTCCTCACTGATAACAGAAGTGCTGGCCCTGCCAACAGCAGAGATAGACTGGGGACTGAGCTTATCTCAAAGTTGTCAGCCTGCTGGCTGCTCAGAGGCACCTCTGTCCGGGCATGAAGTCCCTTCCTCGTCTTGCAGGGGGTCCTGACAGCGGAGAGGGGTTTCTGCCTGCACATCTGCTCTGCCATCAGTCCTCCTGGCCGAGGGGTCTCTGGTACCCCAGCAGAGAGTGGGGATGGTCAGGGTGGAGGGACATGCATGCTGACAAGGGCCACTTGCCCCAGCTACGAAGGCCCTGGGGGACGGTTTAACTTACTTGTTTCAGTAGAAGACAGCAACCCTGGGAAAGTGTGTGTGTGTGCACACACGTGCACATGATGGATGTGTGCACACGTGTGCACATGATGGGTGTGTGCACACAAGTGCAAGCGTGCACACCACCGTGTCCAGGCCTTTGTCCTGCAGAAGGACAGAAGAGCTGGTTCCTGCTTGCCCTCTTAGGGCTCTGACCCTTGAAGGCCATGCTCTTTTCTCCCCATTTCAATTTCTATTTCCACTAGAGGCTAAAGAACTTTTTAAAAGCAGGCTTTTTTCCTCCTACCCCAACCTTGAGTTTCTTTTGAAACTGAGAAGGATGCCCAACGGATAGGGCAGACGCTGCATTGAAAAGTATCTGCCTTGCAGATTCTCCTCTTAGGCAACTTCATTTATTTTTCTTGTGGTAAAGTGTATATAAAAATTTACCATTTTAAGCATTTTAACGGTATAGTTCTGTGGCAATAAGTACGTCACCATCAACCACCATCCATCACCAGAACTTCCCCAACTGAAACTCTGTCCCCATCGAACCCTAACTCCTTACCCACCTCCCCCAGCCTCTGGCAGCCGCCCTTCTACATTCTGACTGTGTGGCTTTGACTGTTCTAGGGACCTCCGAGACAGTGGAGTCACACAGTATTTGTCTTGTTGTGAGTGAGTTATTCACTTAGCATAATGTCTTCCTGATTCATACATATTGCAGCATACTGCAGAATTTCCTTCCATTTTAAGGCTGAATACTATTCTGTGGTACAGTAATCCCTCATCTATCTCGGGAGTTACGTTCCAGAGACCCCCCTCAATAGGTGAAAATCTGCAAAGTAGCAGCGTTATATTTATTTTATTATTTATATATATTTTAAGGCTTTATAAACCCTTCCCACACTCCTATAAACCTTTCCCACTCTTTCATTAACCTTTCCCACACTCTTATGAACACTTCCTATGCTCTTAAACACTTTCTACACTCTTAAACCTACATGATTTTAACAACATATAATATTCTATATGGACACTCACCAGTGAAGTATACTACAACTTGAATGATGAAGATCATGAATTATGTAGCTGTGCAGCACTGATGACGATGAAGGGGATGACGATGAGATGAATGTACTGCACAGCCAAGAAGAGCATTACAGCTCTTCTGAAGGCACCGCTTCATCAGGCGCTTCATCAGGTGGTGCAGTATCTCGCCCTGGGCCGTAACTTCTATTTCTGATAAAGGTGCAGGAGTAACTGATCGCTTCATCTGAGTGATGAACATAGTTATGAGGAGTTGCTGGCACTGCTTTTTATCCACAGAGGCAGCTTCTCCATGCAGAGAAACGCTCTTGAGTCCAAAGAGTCTCGGAAATTTGTCAAACCAGCCCTTGCTGGCACTGAATGGGGTTGGTCTGGTGGGAGAAGCACTCCACGGTTCTGCTTCTGTGTCATCATCCTCGTCTTCATCCTCATCATTGTCATGAACGCCAGTGCTTTCCGCAAAACGATCATCAAGTTTCTTGGCCTTCGTCCGGATGGTGTTGGTATCCAGTGAGATATTCTTCTTCCTGCAGCCATTTATCCACAGGGCCAATGCAGACTCCGTCCTCACAAGGGCCTTATTGCGGGAAGTGACCACCCACTTTCCAGTGTTGTTAAAAGTCATTGTTGCCATAGATCTAATATTCTTCTCGTCTTTCTTTATGTAGCGA
>JAPYXV010002816.1:0-12802 GCA_028533065.1 Trachops cirrhosus
AGGAACCTAAATAACAAAACAAAGAACCAAGTAAAATATAACAAAAGACACTGAAATAGAGGACAGGTAGTCAGTGACCAGAGGGGAGAGGGGAGGGAATTTCAGGGGAGAAGGGAAGGGTTTACAGGAACAAATATAGAGGATTTTTTTTATGTGAGAACATTAATGACACAGACGTCAATGCCTTGGGCACTAGGTGAGCTCAATACTTTTGCAAGTGATGGAATCTCAGTCAGAGCAGGGAGCTGTAAGGGAAGAAATCTCCTGGCAGGAAATTCCCCATGAATGCAGAAATAGAGCTCGAAGTGTTTTTCTGAAAGAAATAATTATGACTCTAAACAGTCAGAGCTTTTGCCATTGGCTTTTGTCACCTCTGCAAATGCTTCTGTTCTCACTACCTAAATGCCACCAAATACTGGTGACATTTCATTGCCATATTCTTTGTCATACACGTAATACATGATTGTTATTTTTAAAAAGTACAGGAAATCTCTTATTCTTTCCACCTGTATATAAAATTAATATTCTTTCTCTCTTGCTCATATATATTTTTTTAATTTTTTAGTGTTCAATTACATTTGTCCCCATTTTTCACTCTATTGCTCATATATTTCTAAAAGGAGATTCACTTGTTAGTCACAAAATTCAAGGACCTTTTCTTGTTTCTCTTATATCTCTAAAACATTGTACACTGACTGTCCTCTCATCCATGATGCTTGCCATTCATTTGATTTAACATCTAATATTAAACTTACCTGCTTCCTCAAACTTAGAATCAATGTCTCAAAGTGAAATATTAAGATTCTGTTTCAAAAGCTTCTCCCCGCCACATGTCTTTTTCCTCAGTTAATAGCATCACCTTGTCCTTCTCTCTGTTCCTTTGTCTACATCCAGTTACCAAGCTCTCACATCTCTCCCCACCTTGCCTATCTGCTCCATTTCAGTGTCATTACCACAGCTGAGGTTCTTGTTGCCAAGTCCTGTGACCTTTGTAAGAAGATATTCTTCTTACTAATCCTACTTGAGTGCTAGCACATACAGAGCACTCAGTCAATATTAGGTATTACTAACATGTTCTTTTAGCACCTTTCAATGGGAAAAAATTACAAATATGGAATTTCTTGCTTACAAAGAATGCATTTTAAATGTTTAAACATGCTGTTTTATTCCAAATGGGTCATATCAATTTAATCTATCTGAAGGTGCCCATAAATGTAATTTTTTACACTCTTGCCAAAATTAGATATTTTTATTTCTTTTCACCCTTTTTCTTCTAAGTGGTGAATAAAACATTACATTCTACCTTATATTTCCTTGGTTTCAAGTGCCTATGTGAACCTTTTAAACTTTTATGAAATATTCCTTCAAAAACTGGCATATTAAGATTAATCCTAGCCAGTTTTAGACAAAAGAGGCTTCAATCAACTTTTGTGTTTATTTGGCTTATGACCTATAATAGATTTACAAGCTTAGCTTGGAGCAGCCCTAAACGCTGCCTTACAGATTCTGCCATTATTTTCTTTCTGGCCAGATGGGCTATTGGGAGATATGGATGATCGTGGTTATATCAGAAGGTTGTTGTATGTTTTCCCTAACATTTGTAAACATCCTCCTGATTAAAATCAAATCTTCAAGCTGCTAGAAATGAAAATAAATTGACATAGAATTATTAAATATTGAATTATTTTATAATATTGCTTTTGCTTTTAATTTTTTTCATGACATGTAAGATTTTAACAGCTCAATTTTAATCCAGATGCCTAGATTTTACTCTGTGACCTTAAAGAAATTTAAATGTTTAGTATACCTTTATTAGACTAAAATGCCAGTTCATGAGGATTTAGAAAATGTCAACCAATACAGCCAAAGGGCTCTACATTAAGTTCACTTTGAAAAATCAAAGGACAAGTAATCCTAGGGCAATTTATGTGGGTGAACAAATTAAAGGACTAAAAGAGAAGTGACTGCCTATCAAAATTATCTTTATTCTGTGGTAATTTCTTCTTTTAGTTCCTAGAAAAGTTTCCCATGAAAAACATTTTTTATTGAGTATGCTATATATTGGGCCAATTCTCCCTCTTCTTTCCCAGACATGTACTTGATGTGCAGAACCCCTGCTGATTCCACAGCAACTTCACCAATATAGAAAGCCTGCAAATAAGAGAAAAGAGGAGTGAAGTGTCAGAACACGTGTTATTTCATCAATCTTTGCTGTAATAAGAAAACATGGTAGGAGAATTGTTATCTGAACCTTTATTTTGCTGCCCTGTATTTTCTGCTCACTACTTGGGGAACTGGAAAAATATCTACAATTTAAGACTTTTGCATTTTTAATATTAAACAAGGTTATCAAGTGTTGCTTGCATAATCCTTGTAGCAAATGTTTCTATGCTCCAAAGTTTAAGTTATGTTTCAGGGAGTTCATCCATCTATTGACTCAGAATGTCACTGAGGAAATAGGGTAAAACATATATTAATGGTATCAAACTTTCATGTTTAAAAACATGGTCACAAAAATCCTTCCAAATGGTTTTAGTTTAATACCCTTCTACCGTATCTCAGGTTATGCTTTGTGGAGAATGCTATTTTATCAAAGAGATTCATTTCTTTTTATACAACTGGTACAGTCTTTATGGTTGTATGACTGGTACAGTCTTTATACAATTCTACAAGACTATAATGTAAAACTGTTATTGAGATGATCCTATTAATACTGATTCTCACCAACACATATTTTGCATATTTTCTCACTGACATCCCTAGTGACATAAAGCAGAGAACTCTTCTCCAATGACCCTTGGCATTAATATTATTTTCTCTTTTATGTATTCCTTTATTGGAGCTACTATAAAAGAGAAGACAAGGCCAACATTCACAAGTGTACTTCTTTTCTATTACAAAGCATATTGAGATTAAGACATTCTGATTATGAAAGTCTTAAAATAGTCCAATTATTAACTTCACTTTGGTTCACCAGAGATCATTTGTCCATTCTGCAAGTGTTTAATGAATCCTGACCATGAACAAGTTACTGTATATTATAAAGGATTCACATGTAAACATATTTTTCTTTCCTCAGTGTGCCAAGAAGATAGTTAACTTTTGGGGTGAAACATAGAAAGGTACAAGTCCTATAGATATTTAGCAACAACATACCATGAAAATAGAATGAAGACAGTGCTTTCTAAATGAGAGAATCATGGAGTCCTTTAAAGAGATGTCACTTAATCTGAGCAATGAAAGCTGTATAGTATTTCAATCTGTAGACAAGGGATATACCAATATTTGAATACAAAATAGAAATGTAAGAAGAAATCTGGAAGTAGGGCCATGGGGAGAGCATGTAGGGAATATGGATGAGCCTAGTCTTTCTGGTGAGTAAAGGAAAGTAAGTCAATGGACCTACTGAGAAGCAGTGAAGCAAAACCAGCTGAGATGAGATGTTAAGGGTCTGGTATGCCCATGCCAAAGAACTAGGGCTTTTCTTGATTATGGCAGGTTTTAAGCAGAGATTAAGAGATCAAAATTGTGTTTTACTGAGTGAATCTGGTTGAAGTGTTACTCCTGTATGGAGATATGACCTTGATTTTCATGAGCTGGAATGGAGATTCCTGCATATAGATGAGACCCTGTGTCACAGTTTCAGTTATTACAGAAGCAGGATGTGAGACAAAGGTTTAAGTACAAGTAGTGTAAGTAACACCAGTGGGAAAAATAAAGAACAATACAGATGTAGAAGGCAAGCATTATATAATTCATTATTTAGCCAGCTAGTATGATGGACAACTGGAGATTAAACATGCAGGAAATACCTGCTTTTCAGTGGGCATAAGAACTGGGAAATGTACACAAAATTCCACAAAATCACTGAGCAATAGCTACTCCTGGAGTGTTGACTCCTCTGCCGTTCAAGGCTGGCTATGTGACAAGCATGGAGATGCAGATGCAGATATTGAAGTCAACCAGAGCACAGAACAGAGCTGCACAGAGTGCTGATACGGTGTCCTCGCACCACTCTCATTCACTTGACCCAACAATAAGTTTACTCTGTCTTTGTTTCTTCAAGGTGTATCCAGCTACAATTTCTCAAAATAAATTTCCAACAGGTTTAGTGGGAAAAGTTGAAGTTGCTCCAAAAGCCATAATGGATGTACATTATCTGCCTTTCCTTCCATTTATTCAAGACTCCCCAAACCCCTGGTGAACATTGGAGTAACCCAGACCTTCATGCTTAAGTGGCTGCAGACCCAGCTACCTTGTTCTCTCATGTCATAGTCACTGCAATTGCCTGTTCATGATTATTACTAAACAGGGAAGCATCAGAAAGGTTCTTTTGGGTTCCAGAGCCTTAGATGTCTTGCTGTTCCTATTACGAGCACTACATCTACCTCCTTTTGATTATCTGAGTTGATTACCTCTGTCAGGATGGCAGCTCCTTCCTTTTCCTATTTGTCTGGTGTGATGATGACCCCAGAATGACAGGCGGGAGCTGTAATTTTAGGTTTAGTAAAAACTTGACTATGTCTTCTGGTGGAAACATCCTTCCTCTGGGGACAAAGACCCATAGTAGGGACTATACTTATGGGGAGGGAAGGGAAGCAAAAGATCCCCAAATGAGCAGGGCATTCCTATCCCCACATTTGGTTCCTAGATCCACATGTATTAATATAGAGAATACCATATAATTACCATTGGCTAAAAGTGTAAACCATATCTTGATGAATTGAAGCCAGTTATACTCTATGACCACTGATTTTATGACTTGGTATTACAAACCCTGGGTAATATTTACAAGGAGACATGGTATACTCACTACAGCATGGCTCCTATCATCAAAGATTGGAAACCAGATGAAGAAAATTGATATAGAAGTATCCTCAAAATCCTTTCCAATCTCAATTTCAATTTCTTCTATTACTACTAAATTATACTATTATGTAAGAATTTGATGTATTGAATCTGAAATGTAATATGTCTAGCATAGTGCTTAGAGCACAGAAGGTACTCCATAAATAGCCATTTGTTTAGCTTTTTATTATTACCAGGCATGACAGTATATTCTGTAACTAAAAACAAACAATAAAACAGAGAAGTAAATTTAAAAGACAAAAGAAATCAGAAATCTTATGTTCCTCATGAGAAACTTTAGCTCTCTTTAGGAACTGTTTTTCATTTATCCTAAATTCAGTTTCACTAATTAGATACAGAAAAAACCTAGATGATTAGATGTCCAACTTATTAAGGCTCAGTGTAATTTTGAATTGTATAGCCTGTGAAATTTGCAGAGTCCAAGCTTATGTGATTGACCTTGAACTTGGTTGATTATGGGGATTGTGTGGAAGGCTTTCTTTTAATGCAAATCAGAGAGAGGCTCCTCAGTTCCCTGTGCACATGGAATCAGGAGTCTCTTAAGAAAAGCAGGACAACACAAATGAGATTTCCAGCTGGTGCCAGAAAAACAATCCCTTGTGCAGATTCTCACCAGGAGGCTTTGCTGATGACTGAGGAGGGCATGGCTGAGACAGTGTAACTGGGGTCTGGTACCAGAAATTTGGCAAAACTTATTATAACAGACTAAATCTGTGACTTCATCAATAAATCTGAAAGCTTCTTATCCTGGACACTTGATTGCTTGACCTTCTTGGGGTGACTGAAATCGCCCTTTAAAGGTCACTGGTTTTGGATAAATCCCAAAGCAATTCCTTTTCCATCCCTGATGGCCACCCTGGTCTGCCTGTTTGTAAAGCCCCACTCCTTTAAATCACTTTTCCAATGACCCAATTCTCATTTGTATTTTACAACAAACTGCATTCAGGATTATTCCTAAGTAGCAAATGGTTTTAGTTGGTTAATGGACTCCAAAGTAAATCTGTGACCAAAAATAGCTCTCTCCAATGCAAGCCAAAGAGAAATGTGAGTCTTTCTTCATTATGATCAGTCTTACAGAGACATTTATTTTTATTATCTCAAAATTGGTCTGTCCTCTTGTGACAGTTCTATAACCACTGACATGGGAGGACACAGGGGAAGAAGACATTTCTCTGTAAGACATCCCTAGCACCTGTCCTGTAGACCAATAGGCCAGGATTACCAGTTATGAAATATACTGTTATTTTGCTTGCTTATCTTCATTTCATTGTTTGATCCCTCAGAATAGCATTTTGAAAATATTTAAAAGATAAACTGCTTCTTTATTTCAGAATTCAATTTATTGTAAAGTGCAATCTCATATTTTAAATTTTCCTGTTGTTTTCAGATACTAATTGGTTATGTTCCAAAACAACAAAAGGTGAAATTTATTTCTTCAGCTATTATGTTTGATAGTTCAATTATTCTGACTTCTCATTTTTCTGATATAATGTTGATAAGCACCTACCACATATTACCATTTTAGTATTGTCCACAATACAACAAAAATCTGAATGGATGCAAAAATTTCAGCTTACAAAAATCAAATCATTTGTGAAATGTATTTTTAAAAAACTCCCTTGCTGGTGAAAAATTTTGTACTATCTAGTGATTACTTTGATATTGTAGATAATAAACCTATTCTTATTCCTAGGAGGAAGAATTGGCATATGATAATCTAAATAAATTATAATTATTTTAACTTTTAAAACAACCAATTAAAATGATAATTTGCAGCAAAAAAGTATCAAAAAGACTTATTTATACAATAAAAGCTATTTATAGCATTTTTCTCATCAAAGGACATGTCTGTATCTTTCTGCTACAATTATCTAAGGCTATATTTAGGTACCTCACCAAATAAAACTATTACAATGATACTTTATTTCTTTTTCTTTACCTCATTTATTTCTAAATAACTGTCTCATTTTGAAAAGGAATAAATGAAGAAATTTATTATGTTTTGAGGCCCCCAGAGGAGGAAAGCCTTCAATTGAAGCCAGAAAATTCATAGCAAAAGTTCTGTAAATTTTATGAGATGGTACAATCTAATATAGAGAGAGGTCCATGAATACTCAGAGAACTTAGTTCCCCTTGAGGGCATAGCTCCTTGTCTCAGAAGAATTAAGATCTTATCAAATTTCAGCAGCTGCACAATAGAACCTAGTCATAGACTTTAAATTGGGACCCGTTCAGTTTCCTCAGTCTGTAAACCATTAATTCATAAAACACAGTGCCATTTGTATAAACATATGTATATCTCACAGACACATACAAAAGTGTGGTGATGACCAGAGGGAAGAGGGGCTGGGGGCTGAGGACTGGGTGGAGGTGGGAAAAGGGAGAGGAAATGGGGACATCTATAACAGTGTCAACAATAAAAATAAAGTAAAGAAATAGACTTTGATGGGGACAATTAAATTATTTTTAACTTTGCATAACAGCCGCAGACTATAGTTAAGACAACTAAAATTTGTACATAACATTTGTCTTCAATAATACAATATTTTATGTTGGTCACACATATTGTTGTTCAGAGTTCAGAGCCTGCACCCAAGACTCTTCATTATTAGTGGGATTTGGGTTAATATTCTTTTCTTTAAAAAAAAAGATTTTGGTTATTTATTTTAGAGAGGGGAGGGAGAGGGGGAGAGGAATGACAATGTGTAGGTGCCTCTGGCACAACCCTTACTGGGGACCTGGCCTGCAGCTCAGGCATGTGCCCTAGACAGGGAATCAATCCGGTGATGCTGCGATTCGCAGGCCAGCACTCAATCCACTGAGCTACACCAACTGGGGCTGCATTAATATTATTTTCAGGAATTACTCCTGGTAGCCCATGAGAGCTGCAATATCCAGGAATCAACACCTCAATCTTTAGGGGTCTCACGGTAGAGACACTCTCCCTATATCCTTCTTGCTTTACTCCATTTCCCATATGATTAATTTCACAGTGTTCCAAGAGTTGCTGCTGTTGTAATCTTTTCAGATGTATTTTTGATCACCACATCACTGACTTTTTAACTGGAATGTTTTAAATCCCTATGACAGGTACCATACTATCTTTTACTTAATCACACCAATTTCTCATAAAAAATTTAAAACTCTGCCGCTGATTGATATGTCAGAATCACTGACTATGGAAGAAGAATAGAATGGAATTGACTTAAAAGAAAGTGCAGTCTTCAGTGAATTAGTGTGAATTGTTGTAATCAGAATTAACTAGAATTTTTAAAACTTTAAACAATAATACTCAGAAGATCAATAGTAGCGGGAAAGGAGGAAGAAAAAGAAAATAGGAAGGAGAAACAGGGAAAACACTAAAAATGTTTTTGGGAAATATTTAAAATAGCAAACTGAAGCCTAACTAGATCCAGAATAAGAGGATCTGGTCCCAGATGCATCTTCTTCAATCTTAGGTCAAATCCAGGGACAGGAGTTGGCCTGTCCCAATGTTCAGCACCTAATGTAAAATTAACCTGCTGGAAAAACTCTTCAGTGTCTCTTCCAATTTCAATATTTTTGTGAAAAGGTAAATAATTAAACATCAAAACTGATCATATCTTTCAAAATAAAAGTTAGTAAATAACATAACAAAATCCATGTTTGCCTTCTACACAGACACATCATTTAAAATATTATTGCAAAGGCAAATCCATCTGACACACTGGAGACATTTTTTGTCTGTTCTCTTTTACATTGATATTCTGTAACCACTGGAATAAGAAATTTGAAAACAAATTTAACAATCACAGCACAAATAGCAGCCATCTGCAGATTGCTTTGTAGTTCATGCTGGGTAGCCCCAGGTGGAGTACAGGTGGTAGCTGGCCCTGGCCTGCACCACCTGGGAAACCCCAGAGCCTGTGCCCCCAGTGGATAGTTACAGACCACACCACCACACTACACCTGCACAGCTGATGCTACACAGATGGCAGAGGTTGGTGGTCAGTAGTTATAACCAGTCCTTGCAAATGACTGGCCTGGCTAAATCCCTCCCATTGACCTGTCAACATCAATCAAGACTCAACTACAAGAGGAAGGTGTACTTGGTCCAAATAGAGGTTGCACCTCGAGTACCTATCTTGGGTGATAGGGGAAGCTATGCCACTGGACCCTACAGGGTACCTTTTAATTTAGGCCACACTACTAAGACATGGAGTCATAGCAGCTCTACCTAATATGTAGAAACAAACACAGGGAGGCTGACAAAATGAGGTACAAAGAAACATGGCCCAAATGAAAGAATAGTTCAAAACTCCAGAAAAAGAACTAAACAAAATGAAGATAAGCAATTTATCAGATGCATAATTCAAAACACTTGTTATGAGGATGCTCAAGGAACTTAGTGAGTACCTCAACAGCATTAAAAAAGACAAAAACAAAACCAACAACCCTGGCCTAAATGAACAATATACTAATGGAAATAAAGAACAACTTATTTACAGGGAATCAACAGTAGAATGTATGAAGCTGAGAATCAAAGCAATGATATGTAACATATAAGGAAACAAATAACAATCAATAAGAACACCAAAAAGAAAAAATGAATCCAAAAAAAACAAGGATGGTATAAGGAGGCTCTGGAACAACTTCAAGCATACCAACATTCGCATCAGAGGGATACCAAAAAGAGAAGAGAGAGAGTGAGAAATTGGAAATCTATTTGAAAAAATAATGAAAGAAAACCTCCCTAATTTGGTGAAGGAAATAGACTTGCAAGTCCAGGAAGCACAAAGAGTCCCAAACATGATGGATGCAAACAAGTCCACTCCAAGACACATAATAATTAAAATACCAAAGGTTAAAGATAAAGAGAGGATCTTAAAAGCAACAAGAGAAAAGAAGTTATTTACTTACAGGGGAGTTCCCATAAGACTGTCAGCTAATTTCTCAAAAGAACTTTGCAGGTTAGAAGAAATTGGCAAGAAATATTTAAAGTCATGAAAAGCAGGGACCCAGAGCCAAGATTGTTCCACCCAGCAAAGATATAATTTAGAAACAAAGGAGAGATTAAAAGCTTCCCAGACAAGAAAAAATTAAAGAAGTTCATTGTCATTAGTATATAAAATGTTAAAGGGAACTATTTAAGAAAAAGAAGATCAAAACTATGAACAATAAAATGGCAGTAAACACATGCCTATCAACAACTGAATCAAAAAAACAAAATAAGAAAACAAGAAGAACAGAGACAGAATTATGGATACAAAGAGCATTTTGATGGTTGCCAGACAGGAGGGGAATTTGGGGGAATAGGTGAAGAGGTGAGAGGATTAAGAAGTACAAATTGGAAGTCACAGAATAGTCATGGGGATATACAGTACAGGAAGTGGAGGAGCCAGACAACTTACACACATGACCCATGGACATGAAAAAAGGGGTAGAGATTGCCTGAGGCACTGGGGGAGCTGGGTGGGGTTGGCAAAGGGGGAAAGATTGGGACAACTGCAACAGCAAAATTAATGAAATATAACTTAAAGAAAAAATTAATCTACTTTTCTTTGAGCTCAGACGTAGGCTTTTTTCTAGATATTCACACAAATAAGAGAACTGTAGGGAAGTTCAACTTGAGTAACAAAAAAAGTGTTGATTTTTTTCCCCTAGAAGATCAAGACCTCAAATTTAATAACCACTGAATATTCTTTTCAGAGCTAGGTTCACACTTAATACATGGCATCTCAGTTAAGGTTTTTAATTACTACTGGCACAGGTCTTTTATTCTACAAAATTGTTTTTGCAACTAATCTTGTCTATCATTTTTGCAAACCATTCCTTGGCATCATTTTAATGAGCATTACCAATGAAAACACAAATTCTTTTCTTCCTACCTTCTTCCAATTTTTGACTAAATCCTTCACTTTATTTGGTTGCTTGTGGGTATTCTACAGGCTTGTCAATATAAAATGATACAGCAGTATGTATATATAATATATATAAAATATATATTTGTGTGTGTATGTATATGTGTACACCCTTCATAAATGTCCCAATTTCCAGCCACTAGTCCCACTAGGCAGTCTTCTGAGATGAATAAAATTTGATAAATAGGCACGTATAGTCTTCATTGTTGCTTTCAGCCCCTTAAGAAGGACTTCTTTTGGGCAACATGACTAGTGTTAAGTACTTAAAGGGTGGTTCCCTGAGCTTCTTCTTGTATGGCATGTCTACTTATTCCATACATGACATATCATGTAGCACTTTTAGATAGACATTACAAGTCATGCCTCTACTTGTAGCAAGATCTGCTCTCTTCAAGTTTCTGGTGCTTGTGACCTCTATCTTGGTTCAATTCTCATCTCTGATTCCTTGATATGCTTCTGTTTGTCTGGAGATTCTCTCATAGTATCTGATTTTGCTCTTGAGCCTGCCTCCTGAAGTACTACTGCTGTTTAATTGCCTTGATTCCTGCTTTAAATATAGAAAATTTAGAAGTGAAATAAAAAAGAGAATACATAATCATAGAATGTTGGAACTGAAAGGGATCCTAGTAATCATCAAGTTAAAATAATTCCACTTTATAAATGAGATAATAGCTTCAAAGAGATGAAGTGATTGTCTTCATGGTAAGTTGCAGCTGGTAAATGATTAAGAAGGACTTCTGAATCCAAAGCCAATGCCTTTCTCACTTGGCTGTAGAGAATTAGATGAGAATTTCCTGTATCTTTACAAAGTCAATGAATGAGAAATTCGGGACTGAAGAGGCTCCTAAAACAAGTATACATGCTCATATACCTGTTGCACCTGCAACTCCCAGTTACAATAGGTGAATATGGTTAGCAAAGTATAGATTATATATAAATTCAAGATATAGTTTTCAATATGAGACAGGCTCCAGAGAAAATATACAGTTTATTTTTCTCCAACTTTGATAAGAAATGATTTGGTCTCTTTTCTTTTGGAAGATGATTTTTAGTATTCAGCTGTACTTATCATAAACATCCCCTGGGACAGAAAAGCTTAAACAAGAATTTATTCTTTATGAACTAGAGTATACATGATCAGAGTTAATATAATTAAAAATGGCAAATTCAGTGCAGAATTTAGGATAAATACTACCAATAATAGAGCACCTTGACTTTTGAACCAGTATTTGGTCTAACTAGTCTATACTTCTAAGCTTAACTATGTCATTTACAAATGTGTATTTTAAGTCAAGAGTTCAGACTGACTTAGAAAAGAACAGAAATATCAGATTCCCTTTTTATGCTTAGAAAACACTGTAGTTCATATTAATGGTGAGTTCATTGTCTCTTTCTGGTATACACAGGACTCCATTTATTTCTTCACCCTGTTGAGATGCTGCTTTTATAAACAATTCTTCCTTTGTTCTGACAGCTTGAAAGCTATTGCACCCATTTAAAGAGTTATGAATCTTTCCAAGTTGAATTCCAGAGTGATTATGGTGCTGTCATTGTCTTTGCCCAATATAAATGCTATGGTCATAAATAAAAGCATAGCATGGCAGCCTCTGGACAGCACAGCTGTCTGGGAACTGTTAACCACTTAAGATATTTGCAGGGAGGTTTATAAGACATAATAATGATTCTCTAAAAAAGCAAAGACCTTGCTGTCCTGAAATACTGTGTCTTTTGGTATCTATTGAATACCAGTCAGACCTCATAGGCACTAGAATAGGTAAAGAACTCAATATCCATCTCTGTTTAATTGTAAATAAAGAATAATATAAAAATTTCTAAGTAGGTCATGATTTCTAAGAGATAGATTCCTCAAGTTAGTTGCCATTTCAATATCCTTGTTATAAAATGTCCTTCCAAAAAGACTCTCCCTTGGAGAAACAAGTACTTCCCTTTTCAGAAGCTTTTCTGGTAGCAAATCTACCATGACTTTCTGAATGAAGTACAAAAATCCTTCCTCTCCCTGAAAATACTAGAAG
>JAPYXV010002817.1:0-12801 GCA_028533065.1 Trachops cirrhosus
GTGGTGGTGATCGCAATAACCAACAGGCATGTGCTGGTGCAGGCCAGCTTTGGCAGGGAGAGCATGCCACAGAAATTCTGGCCTATCTGATTAGGGCCACCAAGGGAAGTTCGCTAATAATCAGAACATGCAGGGTTGAATGGATAAATGCCTCAAACACATCACAAGGACATACCACACCTGTCTGCTCATGATGACTATGGAGTGAAGGGGGGTCTGCAGATGGCTGCATAGTAGTCATATGTCATGGCCACCAAATGAAGGTCTCAGTGGCACCAAAGAAGTACACATAAAACCTCTGGGCCATGCAGCTCATAGGACATAGTCTTCCATGGGACCAGTAAGTCTGTGATCAGTTTGGGGGACAATGTAGAGGTGAAGCAGATATCCATGAAGGACAGGTAGCTGAGAAAGACGTGTTGTACAAGGGGCTTTTCACTGAAGCAACTGCCCCTGATGGTGGGAAGAATGAGCAGGATTCCTGAGAGAATTATACTCTAGCACAGTGAGAGGAGCACAGAGCAGGCGACCTTCGCATCCTCATGACTAAATGCTTTCAGGAGGAGAAATCCTGTGCTTGTTGTCATGTCCCGTGGTTTCTGTTGGTTTGATCATTGGTAGGGGGAAATTAATATACCTGAAAAACGCAACTTTTTGAAATTATTAATTTATTTTGAAAGTCTCTGATTTATTCAATAAATATACTTTGTTATGATACTAATACAATAACAATAATCAGTGCTAAGTGTAAGCAGTTACAAAATATGTACAATCCCTATATATAAGGAGGTTACTGTTCATTAGGACAAACAGACTGTAGCAGTAATAGCACAAATAATCAATCAGTTGCAATCATGGTAAATCCCGAAGTCTCACATGTTCATGAACAACAGAAGAAATTCTTCAAAGATGAAACACCTTTTTCAGGAAAATGTTGACATGCAATTTCAGAATTATACATTAAGAGTGATTTTTAAATCTTTGAGATTGTCATTTCTTCTTTAAAGCAGTGAAGTCACTATAATTTTCAGATCTTTCCAGTGAGTAATTCTGTGCTAAGTCCCAAAAGTTCAGTAATGTCATTAGACTTCAATGAGCTCATAATTTTAAATATTGGACATCTTGGTGAAAATTTCAGAAAGTACCTTTAGAACTTTTTCACCTTTTTTCCAAATGAATGAAGATAAGCAAAGAAAAAAAAACAACTCATAGACACAACAATATTGTGGTCATTACCAGAGGGTAAATATTTTCACATTAATTGGTTATTATTTTTAAATTATCTACATTAACTACTGTACCTTTACTCCTAGCCCACATGAATGTATCTACCTTAGTTTGGGCCATCTACATGACAATCATAAGAACTCAATGTTATATATAAGTTATTATTATTTGTATGCTTCAAGAGAGAACTTAATATTTCTCCAAAATTCTAAGGGACCACTTTAGAAGAAAAAAAAGGAGTCTTTACAAAAAGAATAATGAGTACAATCTCAATAGTCAAAAGCTTTCTAAGATAAAAAGTATCCTTCAGTCCTGGCTTGGTAGCTCAGTTGGTTAGAGCATCCCTATGACACAAGGTTTTAGTTAAATCCCTGTACAGGGCACATGCAGGAATCAACCAATGAATGCATAAATAAATGGAACAAAAACTGATCTCTCTCTCTTTCTCTTTCCCCTCTCTCTCTAAAAAATGTTTTTAAAGACTCCTTCAGAAATGTGAATTTTCTCACTATATTCTGTCACTATTCTAGAAGGATCCAGATAAACATGAGAAAAATTCAAAATATAATCCCAAGCAACAGAAAGGATAGTATCTAGATTATATACATTGTCCCTCAAAACATAAAGATCCTACTATTATTTTAATCTGGCGCTTCCTTCTGAGTCAGGAAGAACAAGCAAGTTGAAAGTCCATGTTCAGATACGAAAAGAACAGTGTCTAATAAATGAGCTGCTAGGAAGGAAAGCCTGCCAGACTGTTGATGTAAGTATGTAAAGTGTAAGTATAACAGAGAACACTGCAAGTCAACATGAAGCAGGCAGGGAAAGCCCCAGATCAAAATCACAATGCCAGTAGTTGGGCAAGAAGGGCTGATACACAGCAGTGAACATCGATGGCTGTTTGTACCTGGGCTTTATCTTCTATTTTAAATTGACTCTGGCCATGGCTGTACAGTTCGATTGCTTAGAAGATTGTCTAATATGCCAAGACTGCAGTTTCTATCCCCAGTCAGGACACATACAAGAGTCAGCCAATGAATGCATGACTGGGTAGAACAACAAATCTCTCTTTCTCTGTCTCTCTCTCTCACACACACACAATCAATATATTAAAACGGTATGTTAAAATTGACTCAATATCACTCCACACATGTGTTCACGTTGCCTATTTTCCTGAAGAAACTAATTCTTATGTCCCGAGTTAGGATTAAATTAACTGCACAATACGAAGATAGTATCCTCTACGGGTTTCTTCTGGATCAGTCCAAACTATGAAGAGAAATTTGAAAGATCCATTCATAGTTT
The DNA here is from genome assembly GCA_028533065.1 of Trachops cirrhosus. Classification (NCBI taxonomy): domain Eukaryota; kingdom Metazoa; phylum Chordata; class Mammalia; order Chiroptera; family Phyllostomidae; genus Trachops; species Trachops cirrhosus. Next base: position 2,533 of record JAPYXV010002817.1, read on the forward strand.
GTCATCAGAGACCAGTGCCTTGCTCCAGAACTTCCTCATGGCAGTTTTCACTTCTGCATTCCGTAGCGTGTAAATCAAAGGGTTGAGCAAAGGTGTTCCAAGTGTGTAAAACACAGCCACCAACTTATCTACAGAGAAGGTGGTTGCAGGGCGGGTATATATAAATATGCAAGGACCAAAGAACAAGACTACCACAATGACATGGGAGACACAGGTGGACAGGGCTTTTCTCCTCCCTTCAGCACTGTGGTTTCTCAGAGAATGCAAGATGAAAATGTAGGAGAACATCAGCATGACAAAACTCACTGTACAAATGGCCCCACTGTTGGACACCAGGAGCAGATTGATCACGTAGGTGTCTGTACAAGCAAGCTGCAACAAGGGCTGCAAGTCACATAAATAGTGGTTGATCACATTGGGACCACAGAAAGGTAAACTCAAGGCCAGAAAAATCTGAGCTAAAGAATGCACACAGGATCCCACCCAGGCCACAGCCACCAACACACCACAGACCTGTCGACTCATGATGGTCATGTAGTGCAGGGGCTTACAGATGGCCACATAGCGGTCAAGAGCCATGAGTATCAGGATGAAGATCTCCAGACAGCCAAAGAAATGGAATGAAAAGACTTGGATTAGGCACTCACTGAAAGAGATTGTGGCGTTGCTCAAAAGGGTGTCCACAATCATTCTCGGGGCTATGGAGGTAGAGAAGCAGGTATCAGATAAGGACAAGTGGAAAAGGAAGAAATACATTGGACTCCCAAGTGCCGGGCTGGTCTTGATAGTAGTAATAATCAGAAAGTTACCCAGCAATGTCCCCAAATAGAAAAGCAAGAAAGTGACAAACACTATTTTCTTCCTAACAGGATCCTGGGTCAACCCAAGCAGAATGAATTCAGTCACATTATTATTCAGCTGCATGATTTCATGAATGAGGATGAGGGGTGAGTGTGAAATCTTTTATCTGCAAAAAAAATAAAGGAAGTAATTCATGACATGATACGTGATTTTATGACATATCTTAAGAAAAATAAATATTCCTCAACATAGACATTTTGGTTGTGGTTTTTTAATGTGTAATCTCAGCTTTTTGTTTTTGAACTTGTAATGACCACTTCATAGGGTCCTATGAGTCTCAAATAAGCTTGTGAAATTTATGCTTTCCTACAGTGCTCTTCAGATACAACTCTCCTCTGGCAGCCTTTGGTGACCACTTTGTGGTAAAGGAAATTCTCTCTCCTGTTCTCTAAAAGCTCCTTTTGTAGTTTTTCTTATAATACTACATACTAAAATTCAGTTATGTGTGTGATTCCTTTAGCTTCCTTTTTAAAATAAGAATCTTTGGAAACTACATATTCTTGGGATTTTATTCTCCATAGTTCCAGACTCAATGTCTTGTCCACTGTAGGTACTTCGAGTGTTTTTAAATTGGACGTTCTCTAGCACCTTTTACAATATCACATTTATCTGATATTTCAGTACTATTCTGATTACTGAACACATTCACATCATTAATCTACTGTGACCTTCCATCTACTATGTATGGTAAAGAGATAAACATGATCCCAATTTATAAATCCAGGGAAAAATTCTGAGATCAATTTTAAATAAGTGAGTTAATCAGCGCCACAGGTTGGAGCAGGTGTTGCACTCTGTATGGCCATGGAAGACTGGGGGACTCTGCCACCCAGAGAAATGATTACCTCAAGCATTTGACACTTTTTCCATGAATCCTTGGCCTTTAAAGAATGCAAGGAGAGCTTTGCCCATGTTCACGGTCTCTGATCCTGATGCAGAGATTAGTGCATGTCTTTGTGGATGATCACATTCACTTTTCCCAGAGGTGCATTAACACCTTTTGTTGTGGAGTTCTCAAAACAATTTGTCCCAAAAATGGGTAACAAAGATCAGAGATAAAACAGCACTAGTAAAATAATGCTTCTTCTAATAACATACCTCGACTTCCCCAGCAAGTTTGGACAACTTTAGGATTTGTCAGAACTATAGCAAACAGATGACATGTTGGGTTGGGAGGTAACAGGGAGGAGCTGAAAGGAAAGCAGACAGTGGAGAACAGTGGAGATGAGGGTGGAATATGGAGTCCTAGGCATATCTTCCCATCCTAAAAGTCAGTTTTATTGCACAGGCCACAGTGAGAATCAGCATTTTCCTCTTAAACTACCCAACCCTCCCTGACTCAGTTCTACTACACTTCTACCTTTGGGAAACTCCCTATACTCATTTCACATCTATGCAAAATTTACCCTTCTCTGTTGGAAAGCTAATAGATTGTATCACAATTCTTTATCCCTCGAAAGCCCAAATTAAAGAATCATAAAAACTCCCTCTCATGCACATGACACATTACCTTTCCCTTTCATTGTAGTTTTCAGCCTTCACATTGTCATGGTTTCTCTAAACTTTCCACAAGAACTATTATTCAGCCTCAGACTTCATCTCAGATGTGTATCCACTGCAAATTGTGTTCTTATTATATCATTCTAGCAACATGCAAACAGTAATAATTTGAAACTGTGCTATACAACATTCCACTTAAAGTTGTCACTCCTTTATTAACAGTTTCTCCAACTTCTAACTAGATATATTCTCTTCTAACTTTTAATGCACATAATGAGGACACATCTTGCTCAGCTATCACACATGAAAAGCATTTGAGAATATTTCTGCACTCTGCCACCTCAAGAAACTTCAGGGCATGGAATTCACTTTTCTTTCCCTACACAATGATGGCTCATCACTTACCTGGTATTCATAAAATATTTGTTGAAGTCAAAAGATTGTTTTATTCCAAAGCTGATTTTCATTCTACCTATTTACTACATTAACAGTAAACTTCTAAAATCATTACTTTTTCTGTTCATTGCTCAGAGAAAGTAGGTACAGTATAAGACATACAGAAATATATATTTAAATCATGTTGGATTATTTTGTAATGATACATTTCTGAGTTCAAAGATATAAATCTGTCACTTACCTGTGAGAACACTCTAAATTGGTGTCAGGTGTTTTTAGCCCTTTTTAAAAGCAGCCTTCCATGAAATACAAGGGGTAAAATCCCTTTCTGCATTCCCAAGGGAAAATTTTAAGACATAATGACATACAATTTTAGCATCCTGGAGAGCGGCATTCCCTAGCGCTCCCCTTCCTTCGCTAATCAGAAACATCCCACATATTGTAGTAAACTTAAGTTGGGTTTATTCATTTAGCCTACAGAAGAGTAAGTTAACCCTCCTCATCCTCAGTAACCAAATTCAAACAAGGTTTTGGAGGTATTAGGTGCCTCAGGATGACCAAAGATATCAGGCGATAAGATCCCAATACAAAGGATGATTGAAGGTGATAAAGAAAAAACAGAAAGAAGAAATAGAAGTGTCTTTGGTAGAAGAGGAAGTAGATCAGCAAGAAACTACTTTGCTCCCATCCAGGGCCCTAAAACAACCTTCCAGCATTAGGAGACAAAAATGTTTCTATTTCTTGCCATTTATTTCCAAGTACAATCCAGGGAAGGCAGTGTGGTGCCTAAAACCTGAGATTCAATTCTTACCCAACTTATCTGTATCATATTTGGAGAAAAAAATTGAACACTAAAATAGGCTGGTGTCCTGTGAAGGGAAGAAAATCTTTAAAGCAGACTTTCCCTCATATATTAAATATTATTAAAATATGTGATCTAGAAATTTAAATCTGAGTTATATGATTATGCTTCTGTTAATAAGAAACATATTTATAAAAATGTTTTCATCTAAGTCTATATACCTATAGTAATTAAAGGTGACTTGTGGATGTTCAGAGACGCATGACAGACAGTAAAGGACTTTAGAATAATACATTATATCATAAAGTTCTGTGCTCCCCAGAATTTAGCCTGGGCTCAAAAGCCTAGCCAAGTAAAACAAGATCTTCTCTTTGGGAAATAATCACGAGATGTATCATCTCTACTCTCTTAATGATTTGTTGCAGAGCTCTTATAAATAGATGAACCACCAGAATCTTGAGTCTGCATGTCCTTTAGCTTACAAGAAATTCTTTAGAAGTGAAGAGCTCAAAAAGATGGCTTAATTAAAGACAGATTTACCTTAATCTTGTTTTGTCACTTAATACTTCAATTTGAAGATTGGCAGGATAGGGTGAGTAGAGGAATAAATGAGCACAGAGGATTGTCAGGGCAGTGAAACTACTCTGTAGAATACTATAATGATGGATTCATGTCATTATACATTTGTTCAAACTCACAGAATGCACAACACCAAGAGAGAACCCTAAGGTAAACTATGGACTTGGGCGATTACAATGTGTCAATGTAGGTTCACCAAGGGTAACAAATGTAGTGCTCTGGTAGGGGACATTGATAGTGGAGGGAGGCTGTGCACATGTATATGAGGCCATATATACACAAGGTATATGGGAATTCTCTGTACCTTCCACTCAATGTTGCTGCTAAACATAAAAATGCTCTAAAAAATAAGTCTTCAATTTTTACAAAATCCAATGTGACTTGTTAGCTGATGTTAGACTTTTACACACATATGACAAGTGTCTCTCTGAGGTGTAACTCCTTGGGGTCATGAGCTATATTGAGGCAATGATGGTGATGTATTGTTTAGATCAGTCTTAGTTACAGACACCTGGACTCCAGCCCTGCCTTTGGCTCACAAAGCAAGGAAGGAAAAGTATATTCCCTGTTGTACACGGCCAACTGTAGTCACTATCTCCTTCCAACATGGACTCATGGTCTCCAAGGCTGATGCAATGCTTTAATTATTTAAAATGCTTGGTGCCAAAACTACTTCAACACTAACAGGCACTTTTTTTAATCAACTCTCCAGTGATATCTTCTTGTAGCAACCCAAGATATTTTGGCAAGAACGTTTGGTGATGAATCTTACTATTGAACTACTGAAAATGGCTCCTACTTGCAGACACAATTCCCCCAGCATAGTGAATTGTCTGAGGATACTACCTTGAATGGCGTCTCTGGGTCCAGTGCCCTGCCCCGGCATGAACTATGTCTGAGCCCTCTTTCTTTTCTCCGCGTCACTGAGTTCATGCCAACTCTCTACCTTTACACAAAATATCTTCCTAGGATCCTTCTCCTCACCTTCCTGTCATTCAGAGCTCTGGCACAGCACCATTGATTATGTACATGACATTCAAGGTCATCCTTTCAGTGTGTGAGCAACTGTTTCTCAAATATGAATATCGTGTAGAAGATTTTTTAAAAACATTCTGAGAAGTTCAGCTTCAGCCTTGATATTCAACCCAAATGATTTATCAGCCCACATGATTTACCAACCTAAACTTCCGCATTTGAAAGGCTGAAGAACTCAATGCCATTTCAGGGTCATTTCTGACATTTCTGACCATCAGGGATATGACAGCTTAGGTCACTGTCACATCCAATCAGCATAATGTTTCTGTTTACAAATCAGTCATGCATTCAGATTCGTTGCTATTATATGAACATTTACTCTCAAATATTAGTGAACAATTTAGTCATGACCTAGAGAGAATGTCTGCTTATTTGTTTTATTATTTTCACTTTGGTTTCCTTTTGCATATGAACATGAAGCAGATGGACATTCTTATATCAATAATGGTCATACTAACGTCTTTTCCAAAATGTGAACTCAGACACAAGAACCACAGCTCAGCTGCAAATAACAGTAAATCACCTCAGGAACAAGCACAAATAAAGTTGCAAAGAAAAATGAAATTGCACCACTTTTTCTTCATTCATCTTTTTAAACTAACACACATTATTGATAAAGAATGGAATCTTATCTCTTTTGCTTGCCTGACTAATTAATTATATGAATAGGGCTTGCACAGTTCTGTACTAGTAATTGTGGACTAGTAATTCTGTACTAGTAATGAATACACATACACATGTAATCCCTTTTTTGTTTTGTTTTTCTTTTTTATTTTACTTTTTTATTTTACTGTTGTTCAAGTACAGTGGTCTGCATTTTCACCCCAACTCTCCTCTTCACCCCAGCCATCCCCACCTCCCTCCCCTGATTTCACCACCCCTTGATTTTGTCCATGTGTCCTTTATAATTGTTCCTGAAAACCCTTCACCCTTTTCCCCCCATTATCCCCTCCCATCTCCCCTCTGTTTACTGTCTGCTTGTTCTTAATTTCAATGTCTCTGGTTATATTTTGCTTGCTTGTTTGTTTTGTTGATTAGGTCCCACTTCAAGGTGAGATCATATGGTATTTGTCTCAAAGTATGTTTTAAAATTTTAATATTTTCTTTTTTTTGTTTGGTTTGGACAGTTGTAGAAAATAATGGCCATTGGAAGGGATTTTGGTGAATTCTTCCCATAAGATGTTGAAGAAAGTTTCCAGGATAGGGCAGGAAGGGTGAGAAGAGAAAACAAAGTTAAGTGCAGGATACTGGACCAAGTTAAAAAAATATACAGTCTTTGAACAGAAGGAAAATAAGCTCTTCCTTAAACTATCTGGGGATGGTGGATGTTCTAGGTACCACTTCTGTTACCCACAAAGATTTTCAAAATTCTCTTTTTGATTACTTCCCAGAAGATCATGCTAGAGCAGAAGTAACCTGGTGTTCACAGGTACTGGGGTAAGGCTGAAGAACTAACAACTACCAAGATTTCTTTTCTTACTGAGTGACATCAGAGAAAGGTGCTAGCACACTGAGTATGTAAGGGAGGTCACTGTCATATCAGTGGGGTATGGAAAGTTAACTCATCCTGGGTGATATTGGGAATCAGGGTGTAGAGACCATCTGGAAACATGGGATTAAAGCTCCCCCTGAGGTCCAGGAATCCATAATGAAATGTGCTCTCAGATTGGAATGGCCTTTGGCTGGATTTCAAGTCATCATGAGTTTGCTCTTTGTCATTTTGGAATTGGCATTGGCAAACTCTAACCTCGGGGTCTATGGCTTCTTGGGACAGAAGCAAATGCTTCTTATCAGTTATTTGGGCACTTCTGCTTCCATCCCAGTTGTGAAAAGTGACAAAACCAACCAGCTATATGGATGTAAACTCAAGTATTTTAAAGATGTCACTCTACTGTCTCCTAGTTTACACTGTTTCTGGTGAGAATTCTGCTGTAGTTTTTATCTTTATTTCTCTGTGCACAGTACCTTTTCTCTTTAGCCCCTTTTAACAATTTGCTGCTCATTTTGACCAATTTATTATAATTTACCTTTTATTGTCATTTCCTCCATGATTTTTATGCTTTGGATTTGTTTGATTCTTGGGTTTATGCATTTACAGCTCTTATTAAACTTGGGGGAAACTTGCCCTGGCTGTTGTAGCTCAGTGGATTGAGCATCAGGGGCAAACCAAAGGGTCACTGTTTCAATTCCCAGTGAGGGCACATGCCTGGGTTGCAGGTCGTGTCCCTGGTGGGGACCACGTGAGAGGCAACCACATTGATGTTTCTTCCCTCTGTTTCTCCCTCCCTTCCCCTTTAAAAATTAATCAATAAAAATTTGTAATTAATTAATCAGTTTCGGGGGGGAATTGGCCAATATTTCTTTTAGTATTTTTTGCTGTCCTTCCTCCCATTCATTCTGTTCTTTGACAATTTCCAAATCAAGTAGAGGAACAGCCACACAATCTCATCCCTGCCCAGGTTGGGGCATCCTGGTTCATGGTCATTTCTGTAGCTCTCCAATCCTTTTATTATTTTGGCCTTTATGCAATCTTCCCACAAGGTGTTGCTTGAGTCAAATAACAAACTAGTCGCAGCTCCAAGTTTCACCTCATCTTAGAAGATACTGTAGATTTGTTCATCTTCAGTAAATATTAATGTCTTGCATACATTTTTAACCAAGCTGTGCTTCATCCTGTGATTTCAGTCTATTTATTCCATTATGTTTCTCTCACCTTTTCTAATTGAGCCCTTATCTAAAATATAAGAAGATCTGGGTTCTCTATTATTTAATAATGAGAAGGAAATTCCTGAAGCTTTCTGAGTTTCCATTTAGTCACAAATAAACATTTTACTCACAGTATAATAAATTTAAAAGAATAACAAGAGATAAGAATTGAGGTTTTATTTTGAGTGTCTTGGTTATATAAGAATCAATTGCACTTAAGTATAGTCTTCCTAAGGCCAGAATCAAATGCTCTCAAAACAGAACTGTAAGAAATTAGGAAAATTGTTCATTTGAAAGAAGTATGAAACTAAATATCTACTTGTGAATATGGTATTGAGAGCTGTGACAAATGTCCCATGTGGGACTGAAGTATTTATTCTGCCACCACTTTCCTGAACCAGAACTATTGGGAATCTTTGGTGCAACATAACATTTTGTCTTCAGTTGATGGAAATGCTTCAAATACTTATGAATTTTTTGTGTCCTTTTCTCATTAGTCCATATGTCTAGCAGTAATACTTTCTGGTGCCAATTTGATGGTAATTATAAACTCAGGTACTGAAATGGCACGACAGTACTTGATTATGAGATTATGAAGTTGAAGTGGAGTTGGTGGGGGTATGAATTATACATATGGATTAGGTTGTCTTCCATATGAAAAAACACGTTTTAAAATATTCTCCTGTAAAACTGAAAGACCAAATTTGAGAAGTACTAGGCCTCACTTTAATACCAGATTCTTCTCCAAAAATATGAATTTTGACTTTTGAGATACTATAGAACCAAACAACAAACACAAACTTTCTTTCCTCATATCCAAATAAACATAAGATCCAAGGAAAATTATTTGCCTGCAAATGTTCATAACCCAAAAGTTGTGCTCAGGAAATAAGAAAGATAAAGCTCCTTCTCTCCCAATTGGACAAGATTTCTACTTTCCTTTCTCCCTTTCTCTCTCTTCATCATGCATTGTTCTCTGTCCTCCCTTCTTTCCTGACCTTCATTTATTTCTGCTGCCAAACTCTCTGGTGCCTCTTCCTCTCCTTTGTGAGGAGCAGTGGAAAGACCCCAAAGAGCAATTGACTCACTGACAGTGCTGTCTTGTCCAAATATCACACTCCTTCCTCCCTCACCATGCACAGAATTAATTCTGAGAGGTTTTCCAGAAACAGTGCAGGTTTTTACTGATGTTTCTAGCTTTTATCGGAGTTGGAGATTTCATCGGTGTAGACATCCCCAGTGAAGGAGGCTCAGGCACAGATTTCCAGAGGAGTAATTTCTCAGAACATCTTTTCTAATCATCAGCTTGTCAAGATGGCAACCTTGACTCTGTAAGTGTCCAAGCCCTAGGGATTAGCTCCAATGACTGCATTCATAAGGACAAGAATGAAATGTAGAAAAAAAATTGGTGCATATACATGCATGCATGCACATACACTTATTCTGTCATTTGTCAGTACTTTTCTTTCCAAAGAAAAATTTGTACAGAAAGCTAAATTACCTAATGAGTATGACCAAATGTTGATAGAATTCAAGCAAGGATCAACCTAGGTTGTTCAAAATGATTTATGGACTTTAAATAATACCAATTCTAATGCAATCCTCTCAGATTTCTTGTTTATTCCCCCCAAAAGAACATTTTACCTTTCCTGCCCATGAAACAAAACTAAAATATTAAAGAAGTATACATTGGAGTCCCTGTATAGTATTTATTAACTGAAGTCATACTTTGTTACACCATAATTTTTCATGGCATTTTTCACCTCTGCATTCCTCAGTGTATAGATCAGAGGGTTGAAGAAGGGTGTCCCAATTGTATAAAATACAGCCACCATCTTGCCTACTGGAAACGTGGTTGGTGGGTGTGTATATACGAATACACAAGGACCAAAAAATATGGCAACCACAATAAAGTGGGATGTGCATGTGGAAAGGGCTTTTCACCTTCCTTCTATGCTGTGGTTTCTCAAAGAGTACAGGATGACAACATAGGGGATAAGCATGGTTATAAAACTCACCAGGCAAATGGCCCCACTATTAGAAACAACTAGAAACAATTTATCACATATATGTCCATGCAGGCAAGTTTCAACAAGGGCTGCAAGTCACAAAAATGGTGGTCAATCACATTGGGGCCACAAAAGGGCAATTGCAAAGATAGGAAAATCTGTGCTGAAGAGTGGATACACGATCCCACCCAGGCCAGAATCACCAACACAACACAGACGCACTGGCTCATGGTGATTCGGTATTACAAGGGCTTGCAAATGACGATGTAGCAATCAAAGGCCATGAGGATGAGCACAAAGATCTCCATGCACCCAAAGAAGTGGACTGTGAAGATCTGAGTCATGCACTCACTGTAGGAAATGGTCTTCTTCTGAGAAAGG
>JAPYXV010002818.1:0-12801 GCA_028533065.1 Trachops cirrhosus
GAGGATGGGATGTCAGTGACCAGAGGGGAGAGGGGAGGGAATTTCAGGGGAGAAGGGAAGGGTTTACAGGAACAAATATAGAGGACACATGGACAAAACTACGGGGCTTGGAAATGGAAGGGAGGTGGGGAGGGATGGGTGGGTGGGCTGGAATGGGAATAAAAGATTGAAACTGTACTGAATAATCTAAAATAAAAAATTTAAAAGATATAAAGACAACAGCACTGACTGAAAACACTATGGAGGTTGAGGTGCCTGGAGAGACTCCCAGCCTCACAGGAGAGTTCGTTGGAGAGACACACAGGGTACTAGAACGTACACAAGCCCAGCCACCCGGGAACCAGCACCAGAAGGGCCCAATTTGCTTGTGGGAAGCAGTAGAGGGGGCTGAAATCCAACAGACAGCAGAGCGAGCGCCAATGTTCCCTCTCAGACCCCGCCCCCACATACAGTATCACAACCCAGCAACTGGGCTGCCCCGCCCTGGTGAACACCTAAGGCTCCCCCCCTCACAGGTAACAGGCGTGACCAGACTCCCCCCCCCTCAAAAAAAATGGCTCAAACGGAAGAACAAATCAAAGCCTCAGAGCCAATACTTTTAAGCGACCAAGAGATAGGCAACCTATTAGATGCACAGTTCAAAGCACTGGTGATCAGGATGCTCACAGAATTGGTGGATTTTGATCACAAACTAGATGAACAAAGGAAGGCTACATTAAGTGAAATAAAGAAAAATGCACAGAGAACCAATAGTGATGCGAAGGAAACTGGGTCTCAAATCAATGGAGTGGACCAGAAGGAAGAAAAAACATAGAACCAGAAAAGAATGAAGAAAGAAGAATTCAAAAAAATGAGGAGAGGCTTAGGAACCTCCAGGACATCTTTAAGCAGTTCCAACATCTGAAATATAGGGGTACCAGAAGGAGAAGAGGAAGAGCAACAAGTGGAAAAGTTATTAGAACAAATAATAAAGGAGAACTTCCCCAATCTGGCAAAGGAAATAGACTTCCAGGAAGTCCAGGAAGCTCAGAGAGTCCCAAAGAAGTTGGATCCAAGGAGGAACACACCAAGGCACATCATGATTATATTACCCAAGATTAAAATGAAAGAGAGAATCCTAGAAGCAGCAAGAGATAAGGGGACAGTAACCTACAAAGGAGTTCCCATCAGACTGCCAGCTGATTTCTCAAAAGAGACCTTACAGGCAATAAGAGGCTGGAAAGAAGTATTCCAAGTCATGAAAGGCAAGGACCTCCATCCAAGATTGCTCTATCCAGCAAAGCTTTCATTTAGAATGGAAGGGCAGATCAAGTGCTTCTCAGGTAAGGTCAAGTTAAAGGAGTTCATCATCACGAAACCCTTATTATATGAAATGTTAAAGAAACTTATCGAAGAAAAAGAAGATAAAAAATATGAACAGTAAAATGACAGTAAAGTCACAGTTATTAACAACCACACCTAAAACAAAAACAAACTAATCAAACAACTAGAACAGGAACAGAACCACATAAATGGAGATCACATCGAGGGACTGCAACGTGGGAGTGGGAGGAGGAGAGAGGGGGAAAAGGTACAGAGAATAAGTAGCATAGATGGTAGGTAGAATAGACAGGGGGAGAGCAAGAATAGTATGGAAAATGTAGAAGCTAAAGAACTTGAGACATAGACATGAACTAAAGGGGGGCATGTGGGTTGGAGGGGGTATGCAAGGGGGAGGGGAGTGAAGGGGGGAAATGGGACAACTGTAATAGCATAATCAATAAAATATATTTTTTAAAAAGTATATGAAAAGATGCTTAACATCATGAACCCTCAGGGAAATGCAAATCAAAACCACAATGTAATTTCACTTCGCACCCACCAGGATGGCAAAATAAAAATGTCAGAAAAGTATTGGTGAGAATGTAAAGAAACAGGAAGACTCATACACTGCTTTAAAATATAATAATAGTAATAAATGAAAAGAAAAATAATTTGGTAGGTCCTCAAATGCTAAAACAGAGTGAACATATGGTCCAGCAATTCCACAACTTGTATATAGCAAAGAAAAATTAAAACATATGTTTGCACAAAAATTTATACACAGTGTTGACAGTAGCTCTATTGACAATAGCCAAAAGGTGGAAAAAACTCAAATGTCTATCAAATGATGGGTGGGTAAAGAAAACATAGTATACGCATACAATGGAATATTAAGATATAAAAAGGAATGACATTAAAAGGGTACAAAATGGATACCAGAAAGATATAAAAGGGCTACATGATATAACATGGAATGAACTTTGAAAATACTATACTAAGTCACAAGAGACCACATACATAATCCCATTCATTCGGAATCTCCATAATAGACAAATGTATAGAGACATAAAAGATGAGTGGTTGCTTAGGGTTGGGGAGTATATAGGGTAACAGGACAGTGATAGAGTGTGTGGGGTTTCATTTTGAGGTGACAAAAATGTTCCAAAATTGCCTGTGGAATTTTGGTTGTGCATATCTGTGAATATACCAACAACTACTGAATTGTAGTCTTTAAATGGGTTAATTAATTGTAAGATATGCAAACTATATCCCAATAAAGCTTAAAATTAATATACAAACTTCCATGCAAATATTAGATTTTATTACTCTAATAAATTCACAGAATGCAATTGCAAGGTCATGTGGTAGTTGTCTTCTTTTCAGTCTTAGGTGGAAATCATCTAGACTTTCACCAGTAAGTATTAAGTTTGCTGGAGTTTTTTTCTTATGTGATCTTTATCAAGCTGAAGAAGTTTGCCGCTATTCCTATTCTTCTGAGAGGTTTTATTATGAATGAGAGTTAGATTTTGTCAAATGCTTTATGTGTATTAAATTATGTGATGTGATTTCTTTATTTAGCATATTAATATAGAGGATTACATTGACTGGCTTTCAAATATCAAACTACTCCTGCACCCATGGAATAAATTCCACCTGGTCATGATGAATAAATCTTTTTATGTATTATTGGATTCTATTATTTTTATATATTTATGTATACATTTATATATTATTAGATTCTATTATTTCACTAAGGAATTTTGTAACTGTATTGGTCAGTTTTCTTTTTATTTCCTCCTGTGTTTGGTTTTCACATCAAGGTAATACTATCTTATAAAATGAATTGATAAGTGTTCCCTTTTCAGTTTTGGGGAACAAAATGTATAAAATTCATGTTAATTCTTCTTTAAACATTTAGTAGAATATTTAGTAAAATAATCTGGACCTAGAGGTATTTTAGAGGGAGATTTTTTAATTATGAATTTAATTTCCTTAATATACAGAACAACTCATTGCATTTCAGAGAATTGATCTATATCATCTAAATTGTCAAATTTAAATGTATAGATATGTTAATTGTTTGTATTCCTTTATGAAATGGTTGGTCAGGTGTGACTATTAGAAGAGATTCAGGAGGGACTCAGAGGAAAAAAATACAAGGTTTGCTACACTCAGAAGCCCTATAGACAGGAGGCATAGCATGCCATGCAAGCCCACATGGGAAAGGCACTAGGATGGTCAAGAGGCAGAAGACAGAACAGAATGAAAGGTTTAGGCCAAGGCTTTTTTTTTCTTTTTTTGGAGTTGTAGGAAAGGCAAGGCAGGGCAGGGTAAACAGTTCAGAATTGGCTGGTTTGGGTAATTCCAGCAGGCTCTGGGCCATAGGAGTAGGCCCTGTTGCCTGACACCTGGCCCTGAAAAGACTGTAAGTGAAATATTGCCCTCTGTGGTATACAAGCTAGAAAGAAGAAGCGAGGCTCTGCATTGGTTAGTTTGTATATCAAAGGCATTCTCCCAGCTGCACCACTTGCTATCTATAAGGATTGATTAACACCAGCAAGGGCAGTCTCTTCCTAGCCAGAAAGATTTTTATTAAGGGTATCAAAACTGTAATACACAGCTTTGATTTATCACAAAAAGTCTTAACTTCTTTATTTTCTTCACTTTTCTTGCTCAGTTATTCTTTGTTTTTTCATTTGTTTTTAAAGTATATTTTATTGATTATGCTATTATAGTTGTCCCAATTTTCCCCCTTTGACCCCTTTTACCCAATACCCCCTTCCCTCCAGCATTTTACCCTTAGATCATGTCAATGAGTTGTGCATGTAAGTTCTTTAGCGTCTCCATTTCCTATACTATTCTTAACACCCCCTGTCTACTTTGTTCCTACCAATTATGCTTCTTAATGTCTGTACCTTTTCCCCCATTCTCCCCCCACACTGATAACCCTCCATATGATCTCCATATCTATGATTCTGTTTCTCTTCTAGTTGTTTGCTTAGTTTGTTTTGTTTTTTACATTCAGTTGTTGATAGTTATGAGCTTGTTGTCATTTTAATGTTCATAGTCAGTTTTGATCTTCTTTTTCTTAAATAAGTTCCTTTAACATATCATATAATAAGGGCTTGGTAACTTTACCTTGTTTGGGAAGCACTTTATCTGCCCTTCCATTCTAAATGATAGCTTTGCTGGATAGAGTAATCTTGGATGTAGGTCCTTGTCTTTCATGACTTGGAATACTTCTTTCCAGCCCCTTCTTACCTGCAAGGTAACTTTTGAGAAGTCAGCTGAGAGTCTAATGGGAACTCCTTTGTAGGTAACTTTCTCCTTTTCTCTTGCTGTTTTTAAGATTCTCTTCTCTCTTTACCTAAATCTTTGTCATTCCAATTATGATGTGTCTTGGTGTGTTCCTCCTTGGGTTCAACTTGTTTTGGACTCTCTTACTTCCTGGACTTATATGTCTATTTCCTTCACCAAATTAGGGAAGTTTTCTTATCTTTTCAAATAAGATTTCAATTTCTTACTCTTCCTTTTCTCCTTCTGGCATCCCTATCATGCAGATGTTGGCATTTTTGTCAATGTCCCAGAGTCCTTATTCTCTCTTCACTTTTTTAAATTTTTGCTTCTTTATTTTGTTCTGGTTGACTGTTTATTTCATTATGTTCTAAATTGTTGATTTGAATCCCAGCTTCCTTCCCTTCACTATTGGTTCCCTGTGGATTTTTCTTTATTTCTTTTAGTGTAGCCTTCATTTCTTCCTTTATGCTTTTGCAGTACTCAATGAGTTCTCTGAGCATCCCAATCACCAGTATTTTGAACTCTGCATTGGATAGGTTGGCTACCTCCATTTTGTTTAGTTCTTTTTTCTGGGGTTCTGTTTGGGTCATATTTCTTTGTCACCTCAATGTGGCAGCCTCCCTATGTTTGTATCTATGTATTAGGTAGAGCTGCTTTGACTCCCTGTCTTGGCACACCTGTTCCATTGTATGGGACAGACCTTATGGAATCGCCAGGGCAGGGCAACCCACTTCACTCCTTTGTGGCTCTCTATTCAGGGGAGAGGTGGAGAGGGAACAATGCTGCTGCCTGGCTGCTGGTGGCTTGCTTGGCTCTTGCACCCTTTCCAGTCACTTCACCTATTTCCCATATGTTATTGGCCCCCTCTAACTGTTGCCCTGGTCGTGGTTCCCAGAGTGGGTGGGTTTGCATATGTTCTAGGACCATACGGGCCTTTAAATGGACTGTCTTGAAAGATCGGCAGTTTCTTCCACTGCCCCAACCCCCACTAGTTTTTACAGCCGGAAGTTATGAGGCTTTATATTCCCAGTGGTGGAAACCTGGGCTGCTTGGTCTGGCCTGGGGCTGGGATTGCTCCCTCCCAAGGTATCCCTCCAGATTTTTATTCACCATACATGAATGTGGGACCTCCCATTCCACCAGCTCCTGCTGCTGTCTCCCCACTGCCACACAATGTCCTCTCCACCCCTGCTCCACCCCTCCTACCCATCTGGATAAATATGTCTTCTTTAAATCCTTGGTTCTCAGACTTCCACACATTTGATTTTCTGGCAGTTCTGGTTGTTTTTTGTTTTGAGGTTAGTTGTGATCCTTCTTATGGTTGTGAAAGGAGGCAAAGTGTGTCTACCTATGCTTCCATCTTGACCAAGAATCCCTTAACTTTTTTATTTTTAAAGACAAAAATAAAGAAATGCAGTTTTGCCAGATATAGTATTTGGGGTTAGTAGTTTATTATTCCTTTCACCACTTTGAATGTATCATCCCACTCACACTTCATCTGAAGTATTTCTGCTAAGAAATCTGCTGATAATCCCAAAGGAGCCCCCTGGTACTTCAGAAATCACTTTTCTCTTGCTACATTTTAGATTCCACATTTGTCTGTGACTTTTGAACATTTGATTATAATGTGTCTTGGTATAGGTCTTCTTGGGTTAATCCTAGCTGGAGTTGTTGAGCTTTCTGAGTTTCTATGTCTATTTTATTCCTCATCTTTAGGGAGTTTTGACACTTATTTCACCACATAGACTCTCAGACCCTTTCTGTCCCTTCTGGGCTTACATAATATGTATATTAGCATTCTTGATGTTGACCCATAAGTTCCTTAGGCTCTCTTCACTATTCACTCTTTTTAATTTTTGCTCCTTTGACTCAATAATTTCAAATGAGCTACAGTCATTTGTTGATTCTTTCTTTTATCTGACCAAGCATGCTATTGAACTTCAGATACTGTGTTCTTTACCTCCAGAATTAGGTTCTTGTTTAAAGTTTCTATTTCTGCTGATATTCTCATTTTATTCATGCATTATTGTCCTAATTTCACTTAGTTGTCTGTGTTCTCTTTTAGCTCATTGAGCATCTTTTAAAAGCTTACTTTTAATTATTTTTGGGTAATTTTTAGACCTCCACTTCTTTAGACTTGTTTTCTGGAAAATTAGTTTGTTCCTTTGATTGTGCTGTTTTCCTCTGTGTGTGTGTGTGTGTGTGTGTGTGTGTGTGTGTGTGTGTGTGTTTAGTGTGTGTGTGTGTGTGTGTGTGTGTGTGTGTGTTTAGCCAGTGACCATTTGTTGAGATTTGGTCATTTGAAAAAATGGCCCCCTCTCTCATTCTTTATGGACTGGCTTTATACAGGAGAACACCTTCACCAATCAGCTTGGCTAGAGATACTGAGGACATCTCAAATCTTTTCTGGAGAATCATTTTCTCTGGAATAGTGTGTATAACTTCCAAGTAAAAGAGGTCTGCCTACTTATTCTGTAGAGACTGTAATCTTTTGCTTCACTTGGTTTCTGTCTGTGGTATCTCATTGGTGCTGTAACAAGCCACAGCACTCGCCTTTGTTCTCAGCAGTGCCCAACCTGGTGTCAACCTGCCATTCCAATCAGTACTCTGAGTCAGGTGAGACAGAAGCTAGTTCCTCAGGCCAGATCCCCAAAAGCCAGACTATTGGACACAATCCGTTTTTCTTCTTCTCCTCCGAGGCAGAAGTTGAGAGTTCAGAGTTTTGTCTGGAATGCACCTTCCTGTGCTGGGCAAGGAGGGTGGCTAAGGTAGGTACTAAACTCTAATGCAATTCTTATTGGCTTTGGATTTACCTGAGATGTTGGAACTGCTTACCTGCTTCCAGAAGTTCTCCAAGAGCAATTTGGTCCATGTCATGTTGTTTAGTTGAAGTTTCTGTGGGAGAATGAAGGCCTGAGTCTTCCTGGTCCACCATCTTGCTGATCTCATTCTCTTGGGCTTGTAGTTATTTCATTTCAGCACCTGAAAATTGTTAATCCTCTGTAGTTTCTCTTGAGAAGTCTGCTGCATTCAAATTTTTTTCCTTTATAGATAAGGTATTATTTTTCTCTCTAACCTCTTTTGATTTTGTCTTTGACTTAAGGTTTTCAAAAGTTTAAAAGTATTATGTGTGTTGGTGAGAATTTATTGGATATTTACATTTTTGAATTTACTCACCTTCTTGAATCTGCAGGTTTATGGTTGTTAAACATAAAAATTTTCAATCAGTACTTCAAAACTTTTCAGGCCCATCTTTTTCCTCTTCCTTCTCAAATTGGATGATATGAATATTAGATATTTTGTTATATTCCCACAGGTATCTAAAGCTTTGTTCATTTTTTTAGTCTATTTCCTCTGTCATTAGAAATAAATAATTTATACTGTGCTATCTTCAAGTTCATACATATTATTCTCTGTCCACTCACTTTTGTTCTTGAGCCCATACAGGAATTTCTAAAAATTTAGGTTATTGTATGTTTTTAGATCTAAATTTCCATTTGTTTCTTCTTTATCTCTTTAATTTCTTTGCAGAGACTATTTTGGTTTATTTCAAACACTTTTGTAATCGCTCAATTGAAGTATTTTTTATGATGGCTATGTTAAAATCTTTGTCACATTATTCTAACATCTTGTCATCAATTTGTTGATGTCTGCTGTCTTTTTTGTTGTTGTTACTGTTCAAGTAATTATCTTGGTTCTTGGTATAACAAAAGTCTTTTATTGAATCATGGACATTTTGGGTATTATGTTATAAAACTGTGGGTCTTCTTTGAACCTCCTACTTTTTCTGGCTTGCTTTAATGCTGCTCTGGAAAAGGAAGAGGAGGTGCCACCTTATTACGGCCATGTGGGGTAAGAGTAAAGCTTACCCATTTGGACTCCCTAACATCCAAGGAGGTAAGGGTATCATTTTCATTGCTTGGTGGGGACAGTACTTCTAGCTCCTCACCAGGCCTTCACTGATATAACTGTGGTTGTAAGGGTATCTTCTTACTGCTATTTGGTCTCCAATGATGCCATGGGATGGGAACATGGCCTAATTACTGCTGAGCAGGGATAAAAGTTGTTACTGCATTAGGCTTCCTCTGTCACCACCTCAGAAGAGGAGGAGGGATTCTTTCTTACTACTGAATGGGAGTGGAAGGTATCCAGGTTCCCCACGTGGTCCCCACTATTATTGCTGGGATGGTGGATGTTGTTACCAGCCAGCATGTCTGGATGTCTTAGCAGTTGGCCTCCTCTGACACCACTCCTCAGGAACTTATGGCCCCTCTTTAAAACTCACAAGGGTGGAAGTCTTTGCTTCCCACTCTGCTTTTGTTGGTATATGTATGGACCAATTTTTTCCATGTTGTTTGGCTAGAGTAGAATGGTTATCATCTAAATTTTCTGTCTTCCTAGGGAATCCATTTCATGGTCCTTTAGCTAAAGAAACCTGGCTCTGGACTTCTGGCCAGGATGGAGGCGTAGATAGACACACTGTGCCTCCTCACACAAACAAAAGAAGAGGAACAACAAATTAAAAAAAACAACAACAACAACCAGAACTGACAGAAAATTGAACTGTATGGAAGTACATAACTCCTTTAACCAAGGAGTTAAAGAAGAAACATTCATCGAGACAGGTAGGAGGGGCGGAGATGGGCAGCCAGGCAGAGAGGACTTGCGGCAAGCCAATGGCTGGAGAACCAGGTCAGGCAATGCAGCAGCTGGTGGACAGGGTAGTCCCACATTCATGTGCAAATAAACTGAGAGGAACAACTGAGAAGTGAGACAGACCATGCAGCCCAGGGTTCCAGTACTGGGAATTAAAGCCCCAAGCCTCTGATTGAAAACACCAGTGGGGATTGAGGCAGCAGCAGGAGAACCTCCCAGACTCACTGGAGAGGCCCACAGGGTCCTGGAACTTACACAAACCCACCCACCCAGGAATCACCGCGAGAAAGGCCCAATTTGATTGTGGGTAGCATGGAATGTGACTGAAAACTGGCGAGAGCCAAGTAGGTAAGCACTATTCCCTCTCAGACCCTTCCCCCACATACAGCATCACAATGCAGCCACACAGGTGGCCCTGCCCTGGTGAACACCTAAGCCTCTTCCCCTTACTATGTAACAGGCGTACCAAGACAAAAAAAATGGCCAAAATGAAAGAACAGATCAAAGCTCCAGAAAAAATACAACGAAGCAACAAAGAGATAGCCACCATATCATATGCACAGTTCAAAACACTGGTAATCAGGATGCTCACAGAAATGGTTGAATATGGTTGCAAATTAGATTAAAAAATGAAGGCTATGCTAAGAGAAATAAAGGAAAATGTACAGGAAACCAACAGTGACAGGAAGGAAACCAGGACTGCCATCAATGGAGTGGACCAGAAGGAAGAAACAAAAATTCAATCAGAAAAGAATTAAGAAACAAGAATTCAAAAAATTAGGAGAAGCTTAGGAACCTCTGGGACAACTCTAAACGTTCCTATATCCAAATCATAGGAGTGCCACAAGGAGAAGAGTGAGACCAAGAAATTGAAGACTTTTTGAACAAATAATGAAGGAGAACTTTCCCAAACTTGCAGAGGAAATAGACTTCTAGGAAGTCCAGGAAGCTCAGAGAGTCCCAAAGAAGTTGGACCCAAGGAGGAACACACCAAGACACATCATAATTACATTACCCAAGAGTAAAGATAAGGATCTCTCAGGCAGCAAGAGAAAAGGAGACAGTTACCTACAAAGGAGTGCCCATCAGACTGTCAGCTGATTTCTCAAAGGAGAAATACTCAAAAGTATTCAAAGTAATGAAAGGCAAGGACCTACCTCCAAGACTGATCTATCCAGCAAAGCTTTCATTGAGAATGGAAGGGCAGATAAAGAACTTCTCAGATAAGGTCAAGTTAAAGGAGTTCATCATCACCAAGCCCTTATTTTATGAAATGTTAAAGGGACTTATCTAAAAAAAAGAAGATAAAAAACATGTATAGTAAAATGTCAGCAAACTCACAATTATTAACAACCAAACCTAAAACAAAAACACACTAAGCAAACAACTAGAACAGGAACAGAGTCACAGAAATGGAGATCACATGGAGGGTTAGCAACAGGGGAGTGGGAGGAGGAGAGAGGGGGGAAAGGTACAGAGAGTAAGTAGCATAGATGGTAGGTAGAGAATAGACAGGGGGAGGTTAAGAATACTATAGGAAATGTAGAAGCCAAAGAACTTATTTGTATGACCCATGGACATGAGCTAAAGGTGGGGAATGAGGTGTGGTTGGGAGGAAAATAAAGGGGGGAAATGGGACAACTGTAATAGCAGAATCAATAAAATCTATATTTTTTAAAAAAGAAAAAAACCTGGCTCTTGTTAGGGCTTTCTAATTTTGTGTGTGTGTCCATGTCTATTGGTGTTTCTGGCTTCCCAGCTTCTTCAGCTCCAAGTTTGGGATATGTGAGACAAAGAGAATCACCATAATATTTCTCCTGTCCTGAGGTTCCTATCTGGCCTATCTTCCTCTCTCCACTTTTCAGAGACTCCTTATGTTTGTTCTCTATCAATTTCACACAGGAATTTTAGATGTATTAGTGGGAAATAGGGAAAATTCTATCTACTCCATCTTCCTAGAACAACTTGATTTTTATGTTAAAAAATGAGTTCATAATGGAGAACCTAATTATTTATTTTATCCAACACTATAGGCCAATATTATTACTAAGAATATGATTGACAGAAATAGTAGAATTTCTTTAGTTCTTTTTGTGCTCATCTCAACTTATCTTGGTGTTTTTACACAAAAAGGTGTAAGAGGAACATTTAAAATTTTTAATAGATCTACATCATTAGGAACCAAAAGCAGGGTATGAAACAATACAGTGGAACCTCTAGAGTTAAAAACACCAGAAATTTGATGTGGTGTAACTTGAATCAAAAGCAGGGTATGAAACAATACAGTGGAACCTCTAGAGTTAAAAACACCAGAAACTTGAAGTGGAATGGGGGCAAAATACACAACTCTTTTGACTTTTTGTTCATTGTTCTCATAGACAGTTACCTCTCAAAATAAAAAAAAATTTATAGCTTGTGAAAATCAAATTCATCAAACAATTGATATTATAACCTGAAATGTACTGACATACAATACTGTATTTTCTGACTTTGAAACCATAATTGCACTTTAATTTTGAAAAAATATAACATTGTCAGCTTTAAGCATTTTAGCATCTGTGGTATTTAGTAAAAGACCAGGACAACTGTCAGGCACCAATATTAAAGCTATCTTCTGTTCTTTTTTTGTCATTGTTGTTCTTTTTTTGCTAAAATCCTCAAAAAAATATCTGTTCTTTTTTAACTTCTCACTAGGAACATTTCCCACAGACTCTCCCAAACTCCTACTTCCAAGGACCAGCCATTTAGTCAGTTTTTCAAGCCAGAAATTATCAAATCATCTTTGAACCCTACATCCCAGTAGACATTCTTGGCAAAACGGTCTTCGAATTGGCCATTTGCTCCTCAGAAATATACAGTGATTTAATACCTAAAGGATCATACCTAAACTTGTAGAGTCTCAGACAGTATATAGCATATGATAACCTACCTCTAGCTTACCCTGGCACTATTATTTTTTATTTTCTCCTATCAGAAGCCCTTTGTACCCACAAGGCTCATTTCCCTACTGGTCCCTACAAATGTTGTATTTACTCTCCCTTTGAGCATTTTGCTGCTTTGATACTCTGGTCCTTGCCTTTCCCCTTACCCTGTAGGTATCACAATTCCATCCATTCTTCAAATTTAGATGACAAAGAAATTATCTCAGTTCTTAGAATACAACTTCATTACTTCATTGGGTGTCTTATTTATTAATAAAAAATCTGATCTTACACACACATACATATATAAAATACATCATGACCAAGTAGGATTCGATTCAGAAACAACATTGGTAATTCTCTATTAAAAGTAGAAAGAGCAAATGCTTTTTTTCTGAATGTATTGGGATGGCTATATGATTTTTTTCCCTCTTTGATCTGTTAAGGTGGCAAATTATGCTGATTTTTTTTTAATTTTTTTAAATTTTTTTATTTTAGTTTATTCACTACAGTTTCTATCCTTTATTCCCATTCCAGCCCACCCACCCATTCCTCCCCTCCTCCCTCCCTTTCCAACCCCCCTACTTTTGTCCATGTGTCCTCTATATTTGTTCCTGTAAACCCT
>JAPYXV010002819.1:0-12800 GCA_028533065.1 Trachops cirrhosus
AGGAGCAGTTACATGTACACAGTCCTAAAATCACATCCGGCCCTTTAAAGGCCACCTCAAGGCTGATGTGGCCCCCGGTGACAATGAGTGTGACACCCCTGGTAGTGGAAGGAGGCGTGTCTGCAGGGGAGCAGCACCTGGAAAACTCACGCCCTGCCTGACCCCGCTGGCACCGCCACAAGGGTCCATTTGGGGCCCTGGGCCCGACATTGTCACAGGAAGACGCTGCCCAGTCACGTCCCCTGGAGGTGCCCTTCCCCAGCTCCTGCGTCTCGTCATGCCGGGTCTGTCCTTCAAGACACTTGCCGTAGTCTTGCTTACTTATCTTCCTCATTTATTTGTAGCGTTATCCACAGTCAGTCACCTGAACTTGAGCGTAAGGAGGCAGGGACCTTTCTGGCTTATTTGCGGTGTGCAGAAGGCAGAACAGCGCCCTATCCATCAACGGCGCCCGTGCGACCCTGGACACGCTGTGCCTCGGGTTCCATCTCTGTCAGAGCGGAATAGCAATCGTCTCTCTCTCGTCTAGCTGGTGTGGCTATTAAATGAGTTGATGAATGAGAAGCACGAAGAAGAGCGCCGAGCAAATGGATGTTTAAAAAACGTTACCTACTGTAAGCCCCGTGAAGGGTAAATCCTCGCATGCCCACCTGGCACAGGAGGCTCCTGAAGTCGCCTGCGAGGCAACGTTGCCCGGTGATTTACAGAAGAAGAGAGGGATGGGGCTGAGAAATACAAACAGCAGTTATCCATCCCAGGAAGGTCATCATTTCTAAAGAACACTGCTCCAGAGCTCGGTCTGTTTACAAAAACAAAAATGTTCTCCCTGAAACTCCGCCAAGCCCTGCCTGGTCTTCCTCCCCATGCTAGCCGTGGCTCTTTAACCTTGTCCTTGAGGAGTCCAGAAGGAAGGTCCGCTGTCAGCACGGGCTTGAGAGTCAAGAACACTGGGGTTGGACAGCCTCTCGCCACGTGACTTTGGGCAAACGGCTCAAACCTCTCTGCTTCTTGGTCTCCTCAACAATAGAATGGGGATAAAGATTCCTACCTGGCATCACTGTGCAGAACGAGGGAAAATAATGCAAATAACACCCCTTCGGGAATTGAAAGCTGCACCTCAATACCAGTCCTTCCTGTTTTCAGTCATTCTTTGGGGCGCGTGGTACCCAACTCCCTTCCAAGTTTAGAGGACTTGTGTCAATCTTGTTTTGCCTGCCTAGGATGTGTCCCCCCTTCCTGGCACAATGGCACCCTGTTTTTTTTGGGGGGACCACCTTTACACTGGATGCTCCAATGGGACTGTCAATCACAGTGCCCTGGTCTCCGCCTACCAGGCTCAGCCAATCAGATGCTCTCCCCTCCAGCTTCCATCCAGAGACTGAAGATGATTGGCGCTCACTCCTCTTGACCTGAGAGAGATGGTCCAGCTTTCCAGCTGCCTGAGTCCCTTCATCCTCCCTTCCTGCACCGGGCACTCAGCTTTCCAATGAAAACGTGAGCCACCGAGAAATTCCTCTTCTGCTGGTTAGACAGAGTCTATCCCCATGGCCCCTAACCCGGAATAGCAACAGAGCATAGTGCAGATGGAGAGTTAGGGCTCAGGGAGGCATGGTGGGTGCTCCTCGGGCAAGCTTAGGATGGAGTCTCTGGGTCTGGCGAGATGGGAAGTTGTGGAAGCAAACCCTGGAGGGGAGTAACTGGGGAAAGACCT
This sequence comes from Trachops cirrhosus, assembly GCA_028533065.1. Classification (NCBI taxonomy): domain Eukaryota; kingdom Metazoa; phylum Chordata; class Mammalia; order Chiroptera; family Phyllostomidae; genus Trachops; species Trachops cirrhosus. The sequence continues at coordinate 1,712 of JAPYXV010002819.1, forward strand.
CAGTAAGGGGAGGACCACACACCAGTGTGTCCTCAGAAGCCCCCGGAAGTGGAGGGATTTTAGGGAAGATCTGTCCCAGCCGGTTGCTGGGATCCGTCTCGGCATACCACCCGCCTGCTACAGCATCACACCTAGAACCAAGGGGATAGAACCGAGGGGACACGGCAGGTTTCTCTGTCGGGCACCGCGCCCAGACTTGGAGGGAGAAAGGCAGGTGTTAAAATGTGTTTCTTCCAAATGTTCTGGAACGCACCCAGGGGCACCCATAAAAGAAAGCTGCCACACCTCTCAGCAGCGAGGCGATCCGTGTCTCCAAACGGTGGTCTTAATCCCTAACCGGGTGTCTCTCTCAAAAATTCGTGACACCAAGGACTGGGTAATTAAGTAAAGAAAGTCATAAGTGAGGACCGTCCACACGGAACAGTTTCCTGCTGTTTGGGAGCTCCCCACTAGCTCCCCAGAGGACCCCGGTCCCTGTGGAAACTTCCAGAACGGCCCCTTCACCCAGTGAGGAAAGGGAGCACCCCGCTCTGGAAACGCTGCTGTCTGTGGGCTGGGTTTTCCACCCAGGGCGACAACTCAGTACCACAACCTGCTGTTCCCCGGGATGGTCTCAAACCAGGCGCACCTCTGCGCACCTCCCGTCCTTCAGCCGCCACCCCGAGTCCCGGCGTCAGCGGCTGCGTCCCTGATTGCTTTTGACAGCCGCGCGCCCATGTGCCCCTTCCACCCTCCCCGATCTGATTTCGATTTCTAGCTCCTCAATCGATCGTTTTTGGAAAGTTCAGCAGTTTTCTTCCATCACCTTCATATTTCAGCCCGAACTCTGGAAACCGCTGGTAGAGACGGAGGCTTGAAAACGACACGCGTTTGGCCCACGCCGGTGGTCCTTCGTTTATTTAGCAAACAGCCGCTGAGCCGGGCTCTGTGCCCGATGCTGTGCTGGTTGAAGGGCTTTCTGTTTCGGCCACAAATGCCACCAGCCTGCCCTCGGTGGTCTCGCAGTTGAGCAGAGGGGGAGAGCTTGGCACATTGGCCCATGGACGGAACTAGATACACCATCGTCTCTCGTGCCCTGGAAGAAACGGAGGGGGGCGTAGGGAAAGGAATAACCGAAGAGTTGTAAACGGGACCGTGCGGTATCTGTCCTTCTGGGACTGGCTCACTTCACTGTCACTTTTGAAAGGTCCAGCAAGATACCGGCCAGCGCACCAGGGAAATAATTCAACAGTCTTACGGGGCCTTTTCTCAAGCCTTCTGCAGAACAGTACTGGGGCTGCCTCTTCACAGTTCTTGGAGGGTGGTTGACACTCTCTCTGACTCCCCCTGGTCCCTCTGTCCTACTGTCCCTGCAGTTCAGTGTGGCCCGTGGGCTGCACGCAGACATGGCAGGTGGGAGGTAGAGGCACACCCTTGAAAAGGTGACAGCTGACACTCGGCCTTTAGTCATTCCCCCACTCGACCCCCTGCTCCTGCTTCTTGGCCAGAATGGGCTGTGATAGCAGGGGAGCAGAGGTCCTTCAAGACCAGGGGCCTTAACCTTGGGGATAAAAGCCCCTCAGCAAAGGGTGGGGGGGGTGTCACTGCCACACTCGCCCGAGACCGCCCACGCCCGGACTCCTCCCGAGAGAGAAGCTAACGCCCTCCTTGTTCGTGAACTGTCCTCCCGGCCTCCGCTCCCCAGGGCAGTTCCCAGCAGCTCCGCAAGTCCCAGAAAGCCCTGCTGTGGACACCAGGTCCGCTGCGGCCCAAATGAGACAGCATCTTCAGGTCCGCCTCTGTTCCCTGGGGCACAGCCCCTCACACAGGGACCCCAAAGAGCAGAGGGGGCCTGCAGCCGTCCATCAGCATCCAAGGAGCCTGGTTACAGGAGCAACAGCCTCGTTCCCTGGGAGAAAGGAAATGAGAAGCCCGCTCCCAAGGGTGGGGGGCCAAGGCACGTCTTCACCCTCACGTTCCTTCGTGGTGCTGGTTGCTGTTTAATAATATTTTCAAATGCTAATTTGGTGTAAGCCTTGCTGTCTGCTGCAGCAAAAATAGGCTTGTCTGGCTCGCAGCTACGGACCAATTAATCCAGACAGACAGCAGGTTGAGTATTTAAGAGGGGACTTGTCAGACCCTAGGAAAGCGACGCCACGGCAACCAGGATGCATCTCGGCGCCCTCCCTCGTCCGCCAAACCCCGCACAGCTGACAGGGCAGCAATTAGTGGCCAGTGGCCTTTGTCAAGCTCTGGAGCTCTGAATGCAGCTGGGAGGGCGGTTTCTGGGAGACAGCAGGGCCCGACACCTCGCCATGGAAACGCCGAGCGCCGAGGCACGGCGGCACACACCGCCTTTCTGAGAGCTGGCCGCCTTGGGTGCCCTGGCCCGCATCAGAGGTCCCCGCCCCTGAGTCCCACAGGGCTTCCCACCCAACTCTGGGGGGAGGGCACAGAGTCCTGGACCCCCAGGCCTCGGGAAAGGACCTCCCGTTTACATTAGTTTCTCAGAGCTGCCGTAACAAAGGACCACAGGCTGGGGGCTTAAAGAACAGGAATGTACGTCCCACAGTCTGGAGGCTGGCGGTCCAAGGTCCAGGTGGCGGCAGGGTTGGCTCCTTCTGAGGCTGAGAGGAAGGTTCTTCGCCCCCACCCCGGGGCCCCTGCCGGTGTAGGGCAGACGGCCATCTTCTTGCAGCGTCTTCACCCAGTCTCCCATCTACAAGGGTCTGTGTCTGCACCCCAATCTCCTGTCTGTAGGGGACCCAATCATACTGGATTAGGACCCACCCAGATGACCGCATTTTAGCTGTACAATGACCCCCTCTCCAAATCAGGTGATGTTCTGAGTGGCAGAGGGTTAGGACTTGAACACAAGAATCGGGCGTGGACAAGGCCAACCGCGGGCCTCCTGTCAAACTGGCCAGAAGGGGGAGCTTCACGGGAGACTGGCAGGATCCTCACTCTCCCTCTGCCTGCCCGCCCTCCCTCCCCTCTCCCTCTTTGCCCTGCTTTGTCAAACCCTGGCCATGCTTCAGTCCCAGCCCAGGCCCCTCCTCCTCCAGGAAGCCTTCTTTGACTGCTCCAGCCCATGGAGTGCTGATTGGAAAGCAACTTCAGGCCAACACCTTCATGTTATCATGGGAACCCGGTCTGTCTGTGGCCACCCCCCGCTCCAGCAACCTGTTGGGTCAGCCTCCCTCACCGCCCACTCCTGCGCCCCTCCCCCTGTAACAGGAGCACCCCAAGGGCCCTCCCCCACCGACCTCAACCTCCCACACCAGTTGCCATCCCAGCCTGCTGGTAGCAGCCCAAAGGCACTGGTATCCTTACTCGTATCAAGTGTAGCACATGGGGGATAGCGTGCAAAAAAACTCAGTTTCCTGGCTCGGTTGGTGGGAGCGTTACCACGTGCACCAAAAGGTCGGGTTTGATCCCCAGTTGGGGCGGGTTCAGGAGGCAACTGATAGATGTTTCTCTCTCTCTCTCTCTCCTCCTCCGTTCCTCTCTCCAAAACATCAATGAATATATCCTCAGGTGAAGATAAAGAAACAGAAGAACTGGAATTGTTGAGTACACCTGCACTGCTGTGTCACATCAACCGAAAAGAAAGATGTGTTTGCTCTGCCTGTTGTTTAGTGGGGGGAGGGGGGCCGCTCACGAGTAAATTGGGGGGCCCTGCGATTCCTACTCGGGCTTCCCGGTCCGGGGCCCAGCTCTCACCCACCCCGTCATGTGGGTCGGGCCCAGGTGCTCCCCCTCTTTCCTAGTTGGCTGTGAGCTCCTTGTCATCGTACATCAGGCCTGTGTCCCCGGGCAGATGGCAGGTGCCGGGTAAATGCTGGTTGGCTGGCTGGCTGGTTGGTCGGTTGCTTCAGAGAAGGGCTTTCCGAACACGACAAAATCGGGTGTCACAACGGGCAGGGCCAGTCCCAGGACCGAGGAAGCCCCACTGTGCGCTCCCGCTCCCACGCCCGCCTCACCAACATGTGCCCCCCGACCCGAGACGGTCAGAGTGGCGACGTGCAGCCTGAGCTGGTCGCTCCTGCCAGGGTCCCAGGCATTAACGGGGCAGGTGTTGGGGGGGAGACCCAGCTCCTGGGAAGTCACTGCTGTCACTGTCCCCTGAGCTGGCTTCTCTGGCAGCAGACTGGGCCACACTAGATGTCCCGGGAATGCCCTATCAAGGGAGCTGGCTGCCGTGGTCTCAGTGTGAACCCTGAAACCCCAGTGGGCCCCAGTGCCCGGTCTGACTCCCAAGGTCCTCAGTGGCGCAGGAGCCCCTGGGCCTAACCGTGAGCGTCCATCTCCCCTCAGGCCGCTTCCTGATTATTGCAGCCAGGTCTCAACTCGATCACTAGACCAGGTCCCTCTAGGAGGTGATTGGAGACCCCAGCATTCCCTCCTGGTGGCCGGCCTCCCACATAGCCCTGACCACGCCCCCAGTCCTGCCTCTGGGCGGGGCCTTCTGGTGGAGAGGGGAAAGGATGGAGCCCTGGAGTGAGCTGCTCCCCAGAAGCATTTGTCGTTAGTGGCTCGTTTTTAATGACTGTTTGGAAGAATGTGACAGGAAGACAGTAGAGGAAGCACTGAGACCACCCTCGTCCAGCTGGTCCATCAGATACGTCCTCTGCCTACCTCACGTCCCTCCAGGGCGTGCCCTGTTAGCGCCAGGGGGTCTGAATCCTCCTCCGGCCTGTGTTGGGTGGCCTTCTGCCAGCTCTCCCTCACCCGCTGCACCCCACCCCCCGCCAAGGCAGCCCCCACCCCAGGACCTTTGCATGTGCTGCCGCAGGGCTCCGTGTCCACAACTTGCAGAGCTTGGGGAGCCTTTCTTGACATGGGGTCCAACGTATCCCCAGGTCCCGTGGGCGCTGGCGAGTGGGACCCTCACCCCATTCAAGATGCAGAACATTTCCGTCACTGAAAACCTCCTGGAAGAAGAAATTTGGAGGCCGAATACTTCCTGATTTCAAAACTTCCTACAAACCTTTAGTAATACAAACAACATGGCATGGCGACAGACAGACAGACAGACCTACAGGCTACAATAACCCCGAGAGGATAAAAAAAGGCTTCCACCCAGCTGAGCTTCCCGTGTTTCTGACGCTCTAAACAAGGTCCCTGTGGACGTGAAGAAGTTTTACTCATTCGTTCCTTCGACACACGTTCATTGCCCGTCCACCACGTGGGGGCCTGTCCTCGGGGCCTTTGGGAATCCGGGGTGAACGAGAACAGGGGAAGATCGATACTCTACAACGCTGTGTTGCAGTTTTTATTGCATATTTATGGATGCGAGAGTACTCTGCATACTTGTGTGAAAAGATCTTCAAGGTCTATTGACAATTTTGAAAAATGTAACCAGTAGAATAGTATGTATCTCATTCATCATTTGTGTTATAGAGAGAGGGGAATTTAGAAAATGAAGGAGCAGTAAAGAGGGAGACAGACAAATACACCAATTTTCGCATCATCTCTCTAGAATTCGTAAGAAGCTGAAATGATGGTCTTCTCTGGGCTGGGGGCGGGGGCAGGGAGTGGGCGTCTCTAGATTCCGGGGGCTTTTCCTAATAGACCCCATTGTACTGATAAACTTCCTTAAACAGCCTTCATGTGCTACCTACCTCTCCTTCCAAAACTAAAACCTTTCAAAAAGAAGCAAAAACAAGAAAACCCAAGACCGGCAGGAGAAACAGACGAGTCCTCCTACAATTAGTGAACAATATACTCAGAGTAAAGATAAAATATTCACACTGCCCTTTGGGTTTTTGAAGAGGGGCGCCGACTTGGCTTCAGAAGTTGGGACAAACTTAGGGAGGGAGAGATATTTTGATTGACATTGTTCAGCTGTCAAAAAAATACCCTGGAGGCTCTGGAAAGACTCCGAGGTCTAGTCGGGTCAGAGGAAGGCTGATGTTGCGAGGCACTCCCAGCAGCATCCGTGTCCCCTGTCCTTCCCAGGGCGCTTAGTCATCAGGGCGAATACCAGGCCGCGGGCTGAGCCGGCCCTGGCTGGGCGCGGTTAGGGTGAGCGTTCCCAGAAACCGCTTCTTATTTTGCATCGCGCCTTCCTGCCCACCCCATGTCTCCAGCGATGCACAGAGCTGGGGGAGACCTCCCGGGCTCTGAGGCCTCGGGGCTGGTGTTCAGTGCGTCACTGCTGTCTGCCGAGATGAGATTTCTAGACCCCAGCCTCCCAGGGGACCATCCGTCCCCTCCCCACCCCCTCCTCGAGCAGCCTCTCAGAAGGAGTGTTCTTTTAAGAGAGACAAGGTGCTCGCTGACATCTCTCTTTAGAGAGCTCCATCAAAATCCTGCACTTGCCCAGTGTCCTTTCCTTGGCCACCGGTAACCAAGGAAACAAGATACTATGGTAACGCAGGAAGGAGAGAAAGAGGCGTCCAGAGCCTTCCGTGCTCCCGCTGTCTCCCCTCTCCTGGAATGGAGGCAGCTACCAGGGCGGAGAGAAGTCGGCTCTCGGCGTCCAGGCGGAGAGGACCAGAGAGCCCACATGGGTGGCAGTAGCCCTCAGAGCGTCCGTTCCCCAGCCGGAAGACTGGGGCGGTGGGGGCGCCTTTCCCAGGCCCCAGGGCCCAGCCCACTCTAGAACCTACCATCTAATGCCCAAAATGCCAGATGTACAGGACACAGAGGCTTATTCAAATGACTGAGCAGGACCAGCCCGGCCCTAAACACACTGTGACCGTGAAGCATGACAAAATTGGCAGGTGTCGCTCAGCCTTCGGAGGTGTAGAACCCACCGCTTGGTTTCGCCCTGCCTTTCGACCTCCGACCTGCTGCTCCGGCCCAGCCCCTGACCGTCCATCTGTGTCTCTGCATCCCCGACGCCCTCCTCCTGGGGTTCTCTGTCGCCGCCTCTCCCTGGGAGGCCTGCCTTCCTGCCTGCCTCTTTCCATCCCTCTCCTGTCACGTCCCTCCTCCGCCCCACAGCTCACCTGTCACTGTCGGGACGGAGTGGCTTAAACACAGAGTCCCAGGCTCTGCCCCCTGCACGCCATGCGGGTGACCTCACTGTGGACACGAGTGATGGGTAAACAACCCAAGTGCAGCGCCCGAGGGCAGTGGGACCCTGCCCTTTGTCCCCGAGCTTTTGTTTGTTGAAGCTTCTTCTACAACCTTAAGCAGTCTCATTGGAGATTTAGAATGTGTCCTTTTTAATTTTTATTGAGTCAGTTGGGTGACATCGGTAATAAAATCACGTAGGTTCAGGTGTGCCATTCTGGAACAGAGCATCTGCGCCTGGCACTGTGCGGCCACCACGCCGAGCGGAGTCTCCTCCATCACCAGTCTTCCCCCTCCACCCTGTTCTGCCTCCCCCCACCCCTTCCCTCTGGTCGTCACCACACTGGTGTCCGTGTCCATGTGGGGTTTTTCGAAGGGATTAAGTAGAGTGTGTTCTTCTGACTCTTACATTAAACCCTCACCAGCAGAAGCCCTGGGTCTAATTTTTCAGCTCTAACTCCCTCCACCAGAACAGTGGGCTCTGAGCGATCACACATGCAAAATATTTTGGACATGGGTCCCCTCCCCATGTAAGAGCCTGTTATTTATCAGTCACACACCTGTGCTACCGTACTAGTACTGTGTGCGTGACGAAATGCACACAAAAGCTAGCATTTGAAAGGCAGTGACGGTACGCTATAATTTCTTTCTTCCGTCACCCCAGTGGGCCGTCCTGTGCACCCCATGTTACTCGGCTCCGCCGCTTTAAATGACCGAGGACCTTGCTTGTCCCGCCCCGGCTTGCAGGTGCGTCACCTGAGTTGAGCTTCCCCGTCACAGAGCTTCCCCTCTGTGTGCACATGGCCGTCCCCGTGCCCCGTGCCCCTTTCTATGAGGGTGCGGTTACACCAGATCAGGGCCCAGCCTGATGACCTAGCTCAGCCTGCTGATCTGAACTTGGCCGTCCTGTTTCCAGATGAGGTCTGTGTTAGGGGCTGCGCCGTGCCCCGCCCCCCGGGAGGTTCAGGTGTCGAAGCCCTAGCCCCTGGTGACGCTGTTTGGACGTAGGGCCTTTAGAGAGACGAGTACGGTTAAACGAGGTCATAAGGGCAGGACCTTCATCCCACAGGACCAGGGCCCTTGTAGGAGCAGGGAGACACCAGGGGTGTGCGGAGAAAAGACCGCATGAGGACGCAGTGAGAGGTGGCCAGCTGCAAGCCGGGGACAGGGGCCTAGGAGAAACCAGCCCTGCGGACACCTGGATCTCGGACGTCCAGTCTCCAGAAACGTGGGGGGAAATTTCTGTTTAACCATCCTAGTCGGCTGTATTTCATTATATCGGCCCGAGCAGGCTAATACGGTCCCATTCCCAGGTGCTGAGAATGAAAACACCCACATCTTTGTGGGGGGTGGGGACAGAATTCGACCCACAACCAGGGGCTGACGGGGAAGGGGGAGCAAGCCAGGCCGTGAGCCCGGGGTGTGGGCGCGAGGCCAGGCCAGGGTGGGCAGGCTGGCGCAGCCAGGGGGGGCAGGGAACTGCCCGCCGGCCAGGCTGCCTCCTGCCGGGGCGAGCTCACCCGACCCCGGGTCTGCTCCTGGGGGTGGGCTCTGCTCAGCCACTCGTTCCGGAAACGTCTCTGCTCCGACGCAGTGGCACGCTGTCTCCTACTCCGAGGTCCCTGAGACGCTTTGGGGCGGCTGTTTCTAGAAGAAGCGGCTGCTCGGGAGCTCCTGCCGCGTCCGCGTCGGAGGCAACGCCGCGACCAGGCCGCTCCGGGAGGAGCAGGCACAGGCCCCGCCGACGCCCGACGGAAAGGAAGCCGGATCGGGGTAACTGTGTTCTAAAGTGAACGTTTGTCACTTTTGCTGTTTAATTATGGCCCAAGAGGGTTGCTAACATCGCGTGTTCTGTCCGCAGCACCTGCTTAATTTCAATATTAAAGAGACACGGTCGCTATACAGTTACCAAGTAACAAGTGTTTAAGCCTCCACAAATAACATTGTTTAATAATAAGGTTCCGCAATGCATAGATCACATCTCCCGGTTCATCCTCTAAGAAAACATTTTAATTATCTATTGACACGTACGGCACGCAGAGCGACCGTCTTTTTAGAAGATAAATGGGCTTACGGGCGAGTCGGGTTAATTAAAAGCCAGCGGAGTATTGCAAGTGTATTTACTGGGGAATACGCGCTGTAGGAGAGGGATGGCCTTCACACCGCTGTCAGAGTTCCGTAAACGTATTGTTTAATAACCACTTGGCACTTAATTAGAGCGAGGCGTGAGAGCTTAAATCTCCACCCAGTGCGCATTTCGGGTATCTCTTCTAAACGGCTTCTCCCCCGGGACGTGGGTTTTCCCTGGTGGTCTGGGCACCTGCTGTGACTTCGGACGCCAAGAGGGGACGTTCAGGTTCAGCTCCAGAGAGGCGGCCACGTCCGAGGTAGGTCTGCAAGAGGAAAACTCACTGCGGCATCCACGGGTTTCCAGCTGCCTGCTTCTCTAGAGGTACCGCCCCCCCTCCACTCGACTCTGAAACCCAGCGTGTGCCCTCCCCACCAGGTTCATTTCCCCGCCACAGGGACACACGTCCCCTAAAACAGCTGTTCCATCAGCTCGATGTCCCGGAGGGATGAACAAGAGCCCCCAGCCGACTTACGGTGACGAGACAGCACCGGCAGGAAATGAGCCCTCGTCGAGTACGTCACGGACATCTGGGGCGTGTCTGTTACTCCGGCTGAACTTCGCCCATCCTGACTCCTGCGCTTCCCATCACCAGCCCGGAGCCTGGTGTGCAGAACACTCTGCTCTGTGAAGGCTTGAGAAGGAACAAATGCTCGAGTCTGTCGATAGGTCCCCCTTTTCCTTCCCCTCTGGGGTGTTATCTGGTCCTGGGGGGTCCCCCCCGGGCTTCTGAGGGAATTGAAACCTCTCTCCCTGTGTGATGTGGACAACAGACTCCCTACTGGGCGGAGAGGCTTGAGCTCTGGGTTCTGCTCGGGACCCACGAGGATGCATTGATTCAAGGTCGTTACCAGAAGCAGCTGGACAGTTGCCGAGGGTTTGGGACAAGGAGCGATGAGCCCCTGAAGTGGGTGTGCGTGCGTGTGTGGGCACGAGTGTGAATACGTGTGCATGTGGGCCTTCCCACCGCTGGGTCTCTTGCCTGTGGCAGTGGCATGCCTCATTTTCCCTTTGGGGGACTGACCTTAGTCCCCGCTCTCCAGCCTTGTGGTTTGGGTGGCAGTGACCTGGCCCCAAGATCACAACACAAGGTGAGGACAGAGTCACAACTAGGACAACAGCCGCCCAGTCTCGGGCCTCATGGGTCCCTCCTGTCTGAGTCAGCGCCAGGCTCTGGGCATCCAGTGGCAAGAACACCCGACGGCCAGGTTTAATCCGACGCTGTCTTCCCCGCAGCACTACCCTTCCCTCAGCCAGAAGCCACCCCATCCTTCCCACCTCCTACCCAGATGCCCCTCCACTTGCCAAAAGCCTCCACAGACAGCTTCAGCCACCACTGACTGACCCCCCTCCCTTTGGTGAAGTCCTCTGCCAGAGGCCCCGGCTCGGGACAGGCAGAGGTTGGACAAGTCACCAAAGACGGGGCCAGCCACCGGGGAGGGCTCCACGGCTTTGAGGAGGGGCGGCCAGGGGATGACTGGGGGGCGACCTCGTTCACGGTGCCCCACGAATCCCATGAAGCTGGAACGGCTTGGCTGGTGAAGCTCCCTGGGTCCTCGACAAACTGTCTCCTTCTCACCCAAGATCAGGGAGCTCCTGAGCGGCCCTTCCAGCTACCCTGACGCTGCCCCGCTCCTAAATCGGGCTCCCCTCCTCCAGGAAAAGGAAACAGAAAACCCTGGAAGTGACAGGGCCCTGAACCACCCGCAGGGGAAACAGAGGCACGGGCAGCCGAGGGAGCAGGAAGGAGCCCGGGAGCTGATTGCATCGCCCCTGGCAACCGCACGTCCCCGCGGGCGGAGCGAGGCTGCGGCGGCTCTCTGGGATGTGGTGTCCTGGGGCTCACAGGAGAAATCTACGCCGTTCCCGGGAGCAGCGAGCCCTTCTGCAAGCAGCACGTCCCCTCCCGTCTGCCGGCAGCTTCACGGGACACGGAGGCCCAGCCCAGAAGGCAGCTGA
>JAPYXV010000282.1:0-14356 GCA_028533065.1 Trachops cirrhosus
GTGAAAGACAAATACCATATGATCTCACCTTTAACAGAAACCTAAACAACAAAACAAAGCAACAAGTAAAATATAACAAAAGACACTGAAATAGAGGACAGGTAGTCAGTGACCATAGGGGAGAGGGGAGAGAATTTCAGGGGAGAAGGGAAGGGTTTACAGGAACAAATATAGCGGACACATGGAAGAAACTAGGGGGGTTGAAAAGGGGAGAGAGGAAGGGAGGAATGGGTGGGCAGGCTCGAAGGGGAATAAAGGATAGAAACTGTACTGAATAAACTAAAATAAAATAATTAAAAGAAAAAGAATTTTCAAATATGAAGACTCTGGTACACAAAGAAATTTTAGGATGTACTCAGGCATAAATATTATTTTTTAAAGTGTGTTTTGTTGGTTATGCTATTACAGTTGTCCCTTTTTTCTCCCCTTTATCCCTCTCTGCCCTGTACCTCTCTTTCCTCCAGTTCTCTGCCCCCTCCCCCTCACCCCCTTCTTAGTTCATGTCCTGGGTCACACATATAAGTTCTTTGACTTATTATTTAAAGAAACAGAATTTCAGGTTCTCAACATGTATTTTTTCTTAAAGTCAATCTGTCTGGTTCTAAAAATCTGCAGAAGACAGAACAGTAATTCCAGAATCCATGTTTGTTTCCCTAAACAATGTGAAGAGGAATCCCTGAATACTGTTTGCAATGTTGCAACTCCGGAGTGGTAATTTTTAATACTTAAAAGAAAGGGAGAAGACTCAGTGATGATTAAGAGACTATAAGATACAAGATAGCACTATGTAAAATACAGAATAATAATTAATGTTGACTGCTGATGAGGTCCAAGAACACAGTGATATAGCAGCATCATAGATGTGTCATTAAAGTTTGAGAAACACAAGTTTAGATGACAAAGCAGACATCTCTATACAGGTAAAGTAGTTTTTTGGCATTTACACTGTTTCTGCTAGTGAATGTTTCAAACATCTGCCTCAGTTACACTTCTCCTTGTTTATCCTAAAAACCCAAAGACAAAAATGATAGTTTCTCATCAGCTCTCCATTGTGGAAAAGAAATACTTTATTATGTTTAAATTCAGTAATTAGCTAATTTTAAAATAATGTTCACCCAATTTAACTGCACAATATCCCAACCCAAAGATTACAAATTAGATATAAACTATTGGTAGATTGGCTGACTATTAAATATTTGGTTCTTCCAGCATTTGTAAATGATTTATATTGAGAGCTATAAATCATATTTAGAGTTTCATGTTATCTCTTTGTTAGAAGCAGAGCATAGGCAGTTTAAAAAAGTGACCACAAAGAGATGGCTTCAGTGTTTGTTTTCCTAAATTCTGATGCATTGCCCCATGCTTCCAATGCTCACCAGGGTTTTTTATTTCAAGTTTAAAAAATAAATATTTATAAAGTTGGCAGTGGTTTGTTTAAACTCACTGCACTTTTGTAAATTTCAAGTGACAAGTATGTTCTGCCATTAATCGAGTTTTTGGAGCCATCCATACAAATGTGCCAGCACATGCAAAAACCACACATTCTTTGTTAAACTAAACAGTCCTAAGCATTGTGTGGACTCCTGGCATAGTATGGCTAAATATTCAGACACATGCCTATATAGTACTGTGTGTTCTGCCAAATAGAGGGAAAACAAAAGAAAAAATTCATATAAATATACTGGTAAACATTGACTTTGTAAGGAACAGCATAAGCTGCTTTGAAAAAAATGTAGAGCATGATTCAGAGAATACATTTTAATTCTTTTCCTTAGGAAAATGTATCTAATTTGTTTTTCATGAAACCATGTATTTAGTGGTGAAGAATTTTTCATTGGCTAAGATAGTTTGGCATATTTATGGTGTAAAGGTGATTGGGATAATATTTGCATTCATTTTTCACTGAAATTTGAAATAAGCGTAATATATACACTTTGTAACATAATATCATTGCCAGTCAGGCTATACTCTCTTTTAAGAAAGCATAATTCAGTACATGAAAATTCAAAGTGACTAACCTATAAATATGGGGGAATTATTCATGTTACTGAAGGATCATTTTTTTACCAAGCATCTATTACAGAATATCTTTAAATAACTACTTTCTTTTAGGACATTTAAAAGTACTAGATTTCAGTTTTTGATATTCAAGGAATATCTAAGAATATATCTATTATATAAGGCATTAGCCTAAATAGATAATTTGCAGAGTCCTTAATAATCTTGATTTATGTTACATTATTAATCATTACCAGCAAAGGAAAAGATTGAAAGGCTAATGACCAAGCCAATGTGATGTTTCCTTGTATACTTTCTTTACCCACAGAATACACATGAGTTTTTTTATCTTCATGTGATGACTTTTCAAATAGCATGCTATTATGCTTATAATTATTTATTCCAGAGCAGGTGCCAACTTATTAGGGACTATTTGAAAGCTCAGTCTCTTTCCATAAAAATCAACACTTTGCTCTCCTTTTTCTTCAAACAATTTCCACAAAGTTACACAATTAAATCTCTTTCAGACCAGCCCAATTCAATTTCCTCTGGGTCCTCTCATAAGCTGTGCCATATCCTGGCAGGTTCAATGAACAACGTGGCTCCAACTGATAGAGTAGCTTGTGTTGGGCGCTCCTAGGTCTACTGGTTTTTCCATTCTAATTGGCTTTGGAGAAACTATTAGTAGTAATCAGTTATTAATTTCTCATTCATGATTTTGCTCCTCATACAAACTATTATCTTTCATGTTAATTTTTATTCACTCTCTATGCATAATACAGTCTAGTGGTTCTTTCCATTCTAAGCCTTTCTTTAAATTGTCATCAGTGTTCATCTTCTAAGGAACAAGTCTGGCCATACTATCCTCTTTTTTGAAAGTTTTCCATGATGTTCCATTTAGTATAGGAATTTTCCACCTGCGAGAACATTGGACTGGGACAAATCGAGTGAATGGTTCAGTCTTAGAATCAAATTTTTGGAGTATATTATATGTGTTTTGTGGTTTTACCTCAGTCCCCCCAAACAATGGGAAGAACAGCCAATAATCTTTTTGTCTAGGTCCAAGATACATAAGAAAATTTATATTCTTATCCCTCCCTTTTCAAATACTTTTTGTTGTGTCCATCCCCTTCTTTACACAAACACAGTTTCATTAACTTAATTTAGTTCATCCAATGCTAATACCAGGTAATAATGTTTCTTCCTTTATATACTTTTTCTATAATTATTTTTGTGGATACAGATTTTATCTCCTCATTCTCTCTCCAGAATTTTACTTCCTATTCCTTTCCAACTTCAGTCTCTTGGCTCAAAAAAGTATATTGTATCAATTTTCTTTGTTAATTCAGCTGGCATTTTCATTCAACATATAATTTGTGCCATACTGAGCAATATTGTAATGCAAAGTGGAGCTAGACATATGCAGAATTACCTTAAAATAAGGGTTTCCATAATGGTGTTATTTGAAAAATAAATTCATGTTGACTAGTAACTATACTGGTCTCAACCCATCAATCCCCCTCATGAATTCTATTCCACAGATGGTGAAAAATCTTGTTACTTCCTGGTTATACTGGGTCTTTGTGGAGCCACATGTGTTTGCACATGCTATTCCTTAAATTTGAAATTCTTTTCCTCTTTTGTTTTAAGAAAAAATTCTTATGCATGTTTCAGAGATCAAATATCATCTCTTCAGTCAAGCCTTCTAAATCTCTTTGGGCAGAATTATGCTTTCTCCTCTGTCCTGTGGTATTTTAAAATTCACATTAATATTCATTTAAAATTTTAGTGTGAAAATATTAAATTCATATTAATATACATAGCAATGGGTTACAGAACAGTCAAGGGCTCTGGTCATACTACAATCAGAATAAATATAAAGAATCAGAAGGAAATTTTAAAGATTTTTTTCACCTCTTGCAAAGAGTTCTCTCAGGTTTGGAGAAAGACCAAGAAACATACAAACAGTTGTATATTTTAGAGAACTTTATGTGCTAAAATTATTTTAGTTGAGCAGTTATCAAGAAAAATCTAGAAAAAGATATAAGCCATTGAAACAAGTGAACTAGCTCACATTCTTACTTGCATTGACAGGCTACAAACTTCAAACATCACCTTTAATATTTAACCAATATATTAGATGTTCCTAAGCCAATTTCCTTGCCTAGGTAACTCTTGCATTGAATTACACACAGGTTGGAAACTGGTCTCATTAATATTTCACACAGGTGTATTATAAAAAGCTTCCCGCTATTCAGTAATTACAGATATACAAATACGCACCTTTTCAAGGAATGAGGCAAATGCTTTCCCTTAATCTGCTTCCAGACATTGCCATGTAACTTTTTTGGGGGAGAATTCCATATTTCTCTGGAAGAAGCATTAAGAAATCTTCAGAAGGAACTAGTGACTTTTAAAATAACAAATGATTAGCCTATTGAAATTGTATATTGGGATTTCTCTCTAATAAAAGGAATTAGATACCACCACTTGAATTAGAACTTAAGGGAATCTTCCTCTGTTTAGGATATATTTTTTAAGTCTTGGAAACTATTTGACTATTTCAACCAGAAATCATTTATATTGGTCTGAGTCCATTTCTACCTGGTTTGCTTAGGCTATAGGCATTTGAAACAGCTACAATTTGTTCTTAGAGGTATGACTGTTATTTCTTAGTTTGTGAAACATATTTCCCACAGTATTGTGTTTGATCGAGCAGCCCACAATCTATATTTTCAGGACAAGTCTATAAGGAATATATTGTTTATTATTTCTATAACAATTTTTCAGGTGGTTTGTTCAAATCTTTTACGCACATCAGTTGCCAAAATATTTCAAAAAGAAAGCTTACTTCTGCCATGTGTGATTTCTGATGTGTGATTTCTTTGGATGTCATTTTTCATTGCTTGTGAGACAGCTATTTTTTATTTCTTGATGTCTGTTGCACCCAAAGAAAATCTGTATTTTGCTTTCTGTAAGAAAAGAGCAACTGGGTGGTATCGGAAAAACTTCCACCCACTAACATGGAAAAATATTCAATCTGTCCCATTACATTGAAGTGGGAGACTTTAAAGGGCAGCATACCCAGTTAAGGAAGATATATTTCCATCTGTGATCAATAGCACGTAAAGAACAGCTCCTCTCTGAGCTCTATCCAGGGCAAAATTACCTTGGTATTTCCTGGACCGTGGACACGCCACAAGTTTCTAAGTCTGAGCAGCCATGGGGAGCCATACCTGATTCTGAAGAGGAGACTGTTCTCTCTGTGAGGTTCATGGAATATGACTTTTCACTATTCCCCAGAGCTACAGGACAGCTTTTAGAGACTGTGTCTTCTATATCGACTACCTAATAAGCAAGAGATAAATAGGTCCCAGAGAGTATTAGAGTAGGGCTAGCATGACAAATGTTTTCTCATTTCTTTCTGCTCCTCCATTCCTTTTTACAGAGAAATAATTTGGTTTCCTGATTGGTTTGGGGGAATTGAATATATTTCCCATAAAAGAATCAAAGCATCTAGTTCTCTTTAGTCAAATGGAATCTGTTTTATCCTGGACCACGTACTCACACCTCATCTTGCTATTTGAATATTTTTATTCTCTGAGGCACATAAAAATTAAAGGGCAACAAAAGTCTAGTAGTGATGTTTCTTTGTAAGCTATATATAGACACTCCCATTTTTTAATTATAATGTCCCTATAAATTCTAAGATCTCTATTTGGTGTCATCTGTCTCCTTCCTTCTGTCCTTCCTCCTTACTATTTTCTTCTTTTCTTTCTCTCTTCCCTCCTTCCTCCTCCTCTCTCTTTCTTTTTCTTCTGATGAAGAGAGAAGTTAGCCATAAAAAATTTTTACTTATTTGAACATAATCATTACATTTTATAGTACATGAACTAATCAGATCAGATTTTAGTGGGTACACATAATTTAACCTAAATTTCTCCAGTTGGTGTAGGAAAATGAAAATCAACAAGGGACACAAAAACAATAAATATTATTGTTATATTTATATTACATCAATATTTTAGTTAATTTTGAGTCCTTATTAAGAAAAGATTTTCCTTCCTGGGTTGCTGATCTTTGGGGATTATGACAGTGTTGTCTCCCCTAAACAATTGGACCTACTGGTGTTAGAGGGCATTGTAATTGTTCCCTCAAGACATGAGAAATAGGATTGGTTACTGGTGTTCCTTTGCTATAGCCTTAATTATCTTAAATGTTATCTTTGAGGGGCATTATCACAGAAAATAACAAATTGGGAGGATGTGGAGAACCAGGTAGAAGGTAGAAAAAGAACGGGTGGAGTGAAACGTTTGAATCCAAGGAATTCTGAGAACACAGAGTTCAAAACACAGCAGTGTTAAAGACAAAGTAGTCCAATAAAAAGATCATTGGGCAAGGAATTAAGGACAAGTTCTGAATTCAACTCTATCACTGATTAGCTGTCCTTAGGTAAGTATGAACATTAAAGTCAAATAAGGCATTTTATTTTATAAAGTTTGGGATGCACTAGTGACTGAGGATGAGTGAAATTCTATGCCTAGAAAGATAAACTCTCTTATTAGGAAATACCACAAAATTATTAGTCCACAAAATTTCTAAAGAGCCATTTTAGGGGGACATTGGTAGAATAAATATTTTACATCAATGTATTTGTTAAACCACATATATGCCTTAACTTAAAAAGTATCATGAAGAGAGAACAAGACAAGAATGTCCACTTTCATCACTCTTATTCAGCATAGTACAGGAATGTCCTAACCACAGCAATCAGAAAGAAGAAATTAAAAGGATCTAAATAAAAAGGGAAGAAGTAACACTGTCATTATTTGCTTATGACATGATATTGTATATACAGAAATTTACAGGAATTTACCCTAAAAATTCCACCAGAAAACTATTAGAACTAATAAGTGAATTCAGTAAGATAGCAGGATACAAAATAAATATCTAAAAATCAGTTGCATTTTATACACTAATAATGAAGTATGAGAAAAAGAAACTAAGAAAACAATCCCTCACAATTTCTTCAAAAAATACCTAGAAATAAATTTAACCAAGGGCATGAAAGACCTATATTCAGAAAATTATAAGACACTGAAGAAAGAAATGGAAGAAGATACAAATAAGTAGAAGCATATACCATGTTTATGGATTGGAAGAATTAACATCATTAAAATAGACATACCACCCCAAACAACCTATAGATT
The DNA here is from genome assembly GCA_028533065.1 of Trachops cirrhosus. NCBI lineage: Eukaryota > Metazoa > Chordata > Mammalia > Chiroptera > Phyllostomidae > Trachops > Trachops cirrhosus. The sequence continues at coordinate 7,209 of JAPYXV010000282.1, forward strand.
CAATGCAATTCTTATCAAGTTACCAATGGCATATTTCACAGAGCTAGAACAAATATTCCAAAAATTTATATGGAACCACAAACACCCCAAATCACCGCTGCAATCTTGAGAAAGAAGAAAAAGTTGGGTGAATATCTATCACTATCTGATATCAAACTATACTACAAGGCCATAGTAATCAAAATAGCATGGTACTGGCATAAACACAGACCTATAGCTCAATGGAACAAAACAGAAAGCTCAGAAATAATCTCATGCCTTTTTAGTCAATTAATATTTGACAAAGGGAGTAAGCACATACAATGGGCTAAAGATAGTCTATTCAATAAATCATTTTGTGAAAACTGGACAGATACATGCAAAAATGAAACCAAATCATCTTCTTACACTACACACAAAATAAACTGATTAAAGACTTAACTGTTAGATTCAAAACCATGAAAATCCTAGAAGGAAAACTGGGCAGTAAAATCTTAAATATTTCTCATAGCAATATTTTTTCTGATATATCACCTCAGGTAAGGAAAACAAACAAACAAAAATGGACAACTGGGACTACATCAAGCTAAAAAGTTTTTGCACAGCAAAGTAAACCATCAATGAAATGAAATGGGAAAACATATTCCCCAATGGTACATCTGATAAAGGGTTAATATCCAAAATTTATAAAGAACTTACACTATGCACACCAAACAATCCAATTTAAAAAATGGGCAAAGGACCTCAATGGATACTTTTGCAGAAGACACACAGTTGGCCAATAGACATGTGAAAGGGTGCTCAATGTCACTATCATCAGAGAAATGCAAATTAAAACCACTATGAAATATCATCTCATATCTGTCAAAATGTCAAAATGGCCATCATCAATAAATCAATAAACAAGTGCTGGTGACCATGTGGAGAAAGAAGACCCACCTCTTTTACATTGTTGGTGGGAATGCAGATTGGTGCAACAGTTGTGAACAGTAGAATGGAGACTCAAAATTTAAAATGGAACTGCCTTATGACCCAGTTATTCCTCTTGTGGGAATATATCCAAAGAAGCCCAAAACACTAACTTGAAAGAATATATACATGCCTATGTTTATTGCAGTGCTATTTACAATAGCCAAGATTTGGAAGCTTCCCAAGTGCCCATCAATCGGTGACTAAAACAAACAAACAAACAAACAAACAAACAAACAAAGTGAGCAGTGATTCATTTACAAAATGGAATATTGAACCACTCATCTGTAAAAATGAAAGAAATCTTACCTTTTGTAACAGTGTAGATGGACCTGGAAAGTATCATGCTAAGTGAAACAAGCCAGTGAGAGAAAGACAAGTATATGATTTCACTTATATGTGGAATTTAGTAAACAAAATGAACTTACAAAGTGGAGACAGACTCATGGATACAGAGAACAAACTGACAGCTGTCAGAGGGGAGGGGTTTGGGGGCTCAGTGAGAAGGGTGAGAAGATTAAACAAAGAAAAAAAAAAGAAAAACTCATGGACATAGACAACAGTATGGTGATTGCCAAAAGGAGGGGATGGGAAGAGGTAGAAGAGAGTAAAAAAGGATAGTGGTGGAAAAAGACTTGATTTAGGGTGGTAAACACACAATACAATACACAGATGATGCGTTGTAGAACTATATACATGAAACATATAATTGTATTAACCAATGACACCCCAATAAATTTTTAAAAAGTTTAAAAATTATCATAAGTTATTTAATCTTAAAGTGACATTTACTTTGAAAAAAACTGAACACTACACAATTTGTGTAGACAGGACAGAGTATATTTTTAAAAATATTTGATTTACACACATTTTACAGAATATATTTATTGGAAAAATGGGGACCCTCCTGTACCAACCAAACAAAATAGTTTCTATTTTTTTTGATAGACTTGTCAATTGTAAGGCTGAAAATACAAGTGTCATTCTGTCAAGAAACAGAATGGATTAAATGACCCTTTGCCCACTATTTCTAAATGTATTTCTATTTATGTTACTGATAGAAGATGCCTGAAAGAACTTTATTTTACCCTTTATGCCTTAAATATAGTCCCTACAAGCTTCTTACTTGATAATTACAGCAAAGGTTTTTTTCCCCCTCTTTCCTTTGTGAGAATATCAATAATCTATCTAGTCAGAATGATGTTAATATTTGGGGACATTTTCCATGTTCTTCTGTGAATCAAGGATTAGTCAGATGAGATTAATTAGCATGTTCAATATTTAATCCCCTTAACCTCTCTTCTTTTTCCTCTTTGCCTCACCTTGGCTATTTCATTACTCATTAAAAGTTTATCAAAATGTAGGCAGAGAGAGGAGGTGAAACTCAACATTTTTTTTAACCATTTTGCAGAACTGGTTAAAAGTTTTAGGGGGCATAAATAGAATAAATATTCTACATTAACTTATTTGTTAAACCATAGACATGCCTTAATTTTATGTGTCATAAGGTAATTACTTAATCCTAAAATTACAGGGGGAAGGTAGAAGAGAACATAGGGGGGATCGTAAAAGATGATGAAAAGATACTTGACTTGAGGTGGTGAACATAATACAATATACAGACAGTGTGTTATAGAATTTTATACCTGAAACCTATATACTTTTATAAACCAATGTCACTCCAATAAACTCAATAAAAATGATAAGCTCATTAAGAAAAAGAAATGGTACATTCCTTTAAGGAACATTGTCTCTTTGGGAATAATACAATGGCAAAGACTGACAGTGAAGCAAATAACTGTAACCCAGGTTTGGGCTAGGATGGTGTGTCTGTGCTAAGAAGGTTGGCATTTATTTTTCAGGTGATGAAAAAGTTTTAAGTGTGGAAGTGAGGGTGGCTGGGAAAAAAAGAAAACAGTTGAAATAAGATTTTTAATTATTATTACTAGGGTATTTCATCTTCTTAAGTGCAAAGGAAATATGAAAGTACTATTGTCTTTGCTTTCTGAAAACATTTTAAAAATAAGAACAGCATACATTAGTTTATTTATCAATGATGAATCAAATAATGCTATATAGAAAACACAATATGAGGGAATGAAACTTCTAAGAGTGCATAACAGAAATGCTGTTGTTTGCCCCATCATTACCTTATAAGTAATAATGAGACCAATCTCCAATTCTCCTTAGATGTCTTTTTCCTTCTAGAAATTATGAGCAGTATTTTCTCCATCAATCTTCAATAAAGTTCTTCTTATGCTTAATTTTACTTTAGCAATCACCCAGGGAAACCTCCCATTTGCTTTGATCCCCATTATCTTCTGCATTTCTGGAAAAACTGACTTACCTTGGAAAGATGTTGTCAAAATTCAACCTTTGGAAGAAGAATAAGCATGCAGTTTTCTTTACTACCTTGTTCCAAACATGGACATAGTCTGTACTCCTAATTCCCCAAAACACAGATGAGAGCAGATTATAGCATTTAAAAAATGGTTCCTTAAATCTTTTTTAAGCTGAATTAATTGGGGTGACAGGATAGTAAAATTATATAGGTTTCAGGTGTACAATTCTACAATACATTATCTGTATATTATATTATGTGTTTATTATCCCATGTCAAGTCTTATTCCATCACCATTTATCCCTACTTTACCATTGTCTACCTTCCCTCACTTTTCTTTCTGCCTGGTAATCACCATACTGTTGTCTGTGTTTTTGAGGGTTTTTTAAATCCTTTTACATTTTAGGTGAATTTTATCAAACATTCAAAGAAGAACTTCCACCTATCCTCAAACTATCCCAAAAAATTCAAGGAAGAAAAGACCCTCAAGCTCATTTTACAAAGCCAGCATTTTTGTCATTCCAAAAGCAATTAAAGACATTAAAAAGAATGAAAATTATAGGCCAATATCCCTGATGAACACAGATGCTAAAATCCTCAACAAAATATTAGCAAACTGGTTCCAGCATGCATTAAAAAGATCATACACCATGATCATGTGGGATTTATTCTGGGGATGCAAGGTTAGTACAATATCTGCAAATCAATAAATATGATACACCATAAACAAAATGAAGCATAAAAACCACACGATCATATCAAAAGATGCAGAAAAACATTCGATAAAATCCAGCACCCATTAATGATAAAAACTCTCAGCAAAGTGGGAATAGAGGGAACATACCTCAATGTAATAAAGGCCATATATTACAAACCCACAGCCAGCATCATACTCAAAGGGCAAGAGTTTCCCTTAAGATTGGAAACAAGACAGGGATGCCTTTCACCACTCTTACTGAATATAGTACTGAAAGTCCCAGCCACAACAATAGGGCAAGAAGAAGAAATAAAAGGCATCTAAATTGGAAAGGAAGAAATACAACCGTCATTATTTGCAGATGGCATAATACTGTACATAGAGAATCCCAAAGATTCCACCAAGAAACTACTAGAACTGATAAGTGAATTCAGTGAAATAACAGGATATAAAATAAATATCCAGAAATCAGTTGCATTTCTATACATACACCAATATTGTTCCTTAAGTCTTAAGGATAACAGAAAGGTAACCAATAAAAGGACACTCACAATTGGATTCAATATTAGGGATGACTCCTTAGGCTCTGGTGTGTATATTAAGGAGCAGTGTTTCATTCACTACATCTCTGGGAAGACTTCACTATATCCATGTATGGCACAGTGTCAGTCCTCTGCACACATCTAACATCTCCCGTAGTGGGAGAAGTCTTTCTCAACCCAAGTTTAAGATCAAGCTCATATTTCTGGCCTCAAATCATCCCCATTTCAAGATATCCCCTCACTACCCCTTCCCTATCTGCAGAAGTTGCTCTCATCTCTGCTCTTCAACCATGCACTCAGAATGCATAACCAGATATTTGTGTATTGCCCAAGTTCTGAGTTATTCTGCTAGACATATGCCTCATTAAACCACAGACTGTTCAGGTTAAGTTGAATATCATCAAGTACAGACATATTTCTTCTTATAGGTTGTCCTCTAGTTTGAGGAGAGCATGAGATTTTGTGCTATTCAGAGTCTTAGTTCCCCATATCTTGATGTCAAAATGTTTGAGCAAGAACACACATGAATGTGTTCTTGTTTGAACAAGAATGCACACAAATGCATGCACACACATGTACACCCTAACAAGCAATAATTTCCAGCTACTGCACTGTAAATAATTACACTAAATATTTCTCCAAAGGGTACAGAAAACTAGATATGTATTATTTCTCACAACACTTTTATATAATCATAGAGAACAGATTACTTTCTTAGAGCATAGCAAAATCCTTGGTTTCAGAAGATGAACTCTGTTTTGCATTTTTGCATTTCCTTAACTAGAAATACTACTACGGTGGTTTTTAAAAATCAAAGGAAGTATGTGCCCCAAAGGTGAAATAAGTCCCCCTTCTATCAAAGCTAGAGCTACTGTGAACCTTTGAAAATAATTTTTTTCCTAATTTCTAATACCTCTATTCAAAACTCAAAGATTTGGGGGGCAAATTTAGAAAAAGCTCAAGAAATTTTTACTTTTTCTCCACTGTTTTTTTCCACCAGCAACACCTATACCATAAAGACGATCTTAACTTTGAAATAAAGGTGGGTAACCACTGACTTTACCCTTCTAGTACATATACCACTGCTTCCCTGTTTCGAGCAAATGCAAGTACAAATTTAGACTTTATTCTAATGGCTTTGCTTTTGGTGACTCTGTATCAGTTCATTCACACTTGGTTTTAAGCTTTATTTCTATGTTATAAACATTTTAATTCTTTCTACTTCCTAGGCTGTCTTAAGCAATAATATTTCAGTGCAATTCTTTCTTAGATGCAAAGCATCAGTTTCAGTTTATTTCTGTCCTGTTTTATCCCCCTGATATAGTGTCTCCTCTTTCTGTTACAGCTCATAACAAATCTCTTCTTTCTCTGATTCCACTGCGCCTTTTATAGTGGTGGCATGTAATGCCAATCTGTCTTACTTGATTCTAATTAACATGCCTCCAGAACCTCTCTGGGTGACCTGACTTTTTAAGGAACTCAACTAATTGGAAGAGCCATCATAAATTATATAGAATTACGTCATTCAATCCCATAATATAAGTGAAACATAAACTGAGATCTTCACAAATCACTTAGTACCTAGGGTTATGAATAAAGGAGAAACCTGATTATATTTTAATTTTTCCCTTTTCTTTTCCAAATGATCTGCAGTGAAAGGAAGATGCTTGCAGCTTTTCTATTTTGTAGAATGGATATCATATTCAAAGAAATATCTAGATTTGGCAGCAAGCTTTAAAAAAATATGTTCTCCCAATGTGTACCTTAGCCTGTGTTGTGAGCTGAATTGTGTTCCCCATCCCCAAAATTATTATGTTGAAGTTCTAACCCTCAATACCTCAGAATGTGAACTTGTTTGGAAATTGTGTCATTGCAGATGTAACTAGTTAACATGAAGTTATACTATCATGCAGTTATACTATACTAGGAGCAATATGGGTTCTTAATCTAATGTGCCTGGGGTCCTTAGAACAAGAGGAAATTTAGACATAGTCATGAATGCAGGGAGAACATTATGTGAAGATGAAGGAAGAGATCAGGGTGATGCTTCTACAAGCCAAGGAATGTTGAAGACTGTCAGCAAGCTGCTGGAAGCTCTGGTGAGGCACAGAGCTTCTTTCTCATAGCTCTTACAAGAGGAAGCTGGGACTGTGGAAGGAAAGTTGGCCCAATGGTAGCTACTATTGCTGTTGGAGATACTACCTGAAGAAGAGAGTGAAACTGATCTGTGCACTGGCTTCCTGAGAAGGATGCAACTCTGCTAACACCTTGATTTCTACTTCTAGCCTATAGGATTATAAGACAAATTTCTCTTGTTTAAGCTGCTCAGTTAGAGGTAATGTTGAGGGGCAGCCTGAAAAATACAGTTGTCTTTGGCTACCTATAAAAGAGTTGATAGGTGTGACAAATTGACTCTTACTTATGTTAAAGGAAGGAATTACTCATGGTTCTCAGCTATGTCCTTAAATCTTGGAAACTATTTTAATGCTTTTTTACTCTCTTTAACCTTTGCAAGCATAGGCATTTCATTTCTAGGAATAATGTCTTAGTATAAGGCTATAAATATTATCAAAATCAATATTGTATAAGAAAAAGATTACTGTTGACTTGTATAAACTTT
>JAPYXV010002820.1:0-12800 GCA_028533065.1 Trachops cirrhosus
ATTTGCATAGGTTCTTTTGAATTGGTGTTTCAGGATTCTTAGGGTATAATCCCAACAGTGGAATTGCTGGGTCAAAACACAGTTCCATTTTTAGGTTTTTGAGGAAATTCCTTACTGTTTTCCACAGTGCCTGCACCAGTCTGCATTCCCACCAACAGTGCACTAGGGTTCCCTTTTCTCCACATCCTCTGCAACACTTGTTTGTTGATTTGTTTATGGTGGCCATTCTGACTGGTGTGAAGTGGTATCTCACTGTGGTTTTAATTTCCATCTCTCTGATGGCTAGTGATGTTGAGCATCCTTTCATATGTCTCTGAGTCCTCTGTATGTTCTCCTTGGAGCAGTGTCTGTTCAGCTCTTTTGCCCATTTTTCAATTGGGTCATTTGAAAGAATGTAGTCTTATTTCCTCTACAATGTCATGTATACTTTGAGAAAGAAAATCTTGAACTTGGAAATAATTACAATACTATTATCAATAGCTATTTAGTCAAAATACGGTGTATGTATTTTCAGTCATAAATGTTTTATAGTTTTTATTACACATTATTAAGTGTAGATAATTTTCTTGGTTAAGAAAATATTAGGTGTTATGGAGCAGTCCCTGGACCCCTCCTGCTAATCTGAGCATCTTGGTCCTAGAGGGAGAGCACTGACCTGGGATGGAGATGACTGAGCTCTTCTCCTCCGTGAGGACAGGGTTGTGGATGAAGCAGGACACGGTTTCTGCAGAGGCGTTCCTGACCACGAGTGTGGCTTCCACATAGAACAGGCCATCTTCATCTTGGATGTGATACTCAGAGAAAGTCAGCAGCTTCTCTCCCCTGATGTCTTCCCAATAAACCTGGGGCTCTGGGAACCAGCCTTCTGCAGTACAGACAAGCTGGGTTTCACCTTCCTCAGAGCTCTCCATGTGGATGTGAGGGGCAGACCCCAGACCTGTGGAGGGAAGACATAGCCCTGGGGTTCAGAGCCTATGGAGGCACACATCCTAGAGACTGAGATTACAGTGCCATTGCTCTGGGGAGAGAGGGGAGGTTGAGGGATCTGGGGAGCAAAGACCATGCCAAGTCTTCTTTCCATTCAAATTGGAGCTCCCATACACTGCAATTGTTCCTGAGTCTGGATCTTTAAATTTTAGCATATGAGCAATATTTTTGTTTGGATCCAGACTGGGGAATAAGGAAAAAGGACATTTGATGTGTAGCTTATGTCTCTAGTACTATAAACAAAGATATGTTACAATTTACTCATGAACCCAACCATGCCACAAACTCTGCCTTTTTCATCTTAATATTATTGTGTCAGGCACTTTGCCTGACATTTTGGATGATATCTTGACTCCAATTTAAATACAATATTTAATATAAAGTCAGACATCACTTCCATTGGGACTATTCATTCCACTCTTTTTGTCGGTGGTTATGATCTTGGGATGCTATTGGGTACCTGAGGAGTGTAAAATGAGAAGCTCCATGAGGAGTTATTGTATCTAAATATTCCACTCAATGGAAAAAATGTTTTTGAGAAATTCTAGTTTTTATATAATGTTCTTTCTCATAAACACAACTCTCAAACCTAAACAAAGGAGGCTATATTTTCCATAAATGATAATTCTGTCTCCGTTGTTTCTTCCATGAGAGCCTTGGAAAATGTGTGGCTTATTTTCAAATGTCCCTGACAGTGAAATGCCTTAGTATGTGCCCCACCCCCTTCACTCCACATCTCAGGAACACATGGATTTCTTCTTCCATCTTAAGTCATCTTGAACTTAATAAGAATAATATGAGTGTTTTTTTAAGTATTAGGAAATAGCCTCATGGAGAAGTAAAAAGGAAGCAGTATCTGCACGATTCTGCTTTGTCTCCACAGAACTATCTACCTGATAAGGTAAATGGATTTGCTTGATTTTCTCTTCAGCATGTGGAGGAGTTATTCCTGCCAGGAAACCATCTGATCATTTATACTTTCAGATATTTGTTCTTAAGACACATCCTTTCTTCAGGGATCCCTTTCTTCCCTACTCCTTCCTGCTTTGCTAGTATAAAACCACATGCAGAACCCGCCATTCACAGTGAGTCCCCAGCTCATTGAACACGATACATGATAATCTCCATAAAAGCACAAAGTTCTTAACCACTTCAGTCCCATCTCTAGCCTTCTAACTGGAGGAATTACACAAGAAATGAAGTGTTCACATCTCAGCTACTGCACATTTGATGTTGGGTAGAGAACAACCAATTCCATTGCAATGAGGATGCTGGGCAGTCAGCTAGACTCACTCAGTAATGGACTTGCCCTTACACATCAGCCTATGTGGCACAAATTCATGCCTCAGCAAAACTGCTAATGATGACATGCCATGGATTTAAAATAATTGTCAAGAATAGTCAAAACCATGTAAGTTAAATTTAGGAACATTGCTTATGTGAACCTTAGAGATTTCAGAACTACTTGCTCTCAGATGAATCAGGCTGGATGACAGGGCATTAGGAATGCCTTGATTATTAAAAGGAGTTCTTTAACTGGCAATAAACTTACCACAAATTAATAGACGTCTCCCTCCAAGACCCCATGTCTTTTCCCAGATATTCACCTGCTACTTTGAGCAGCAAGCTGGTTTCTCCACGAAAGTTTCCCTCTTGGAAATGGCACCAGTATTGCCCATCATCAGATGGTCGGATATTGTGCATCTTCAGAGCCACAGTTCCCTCAGCAAAGTCGTCCTCTACCCACTGCACTCGGCCCCTGTGGTCCTCCGTCTGCATCTCGGTCACCTCAGCCCCGACCCGATGTGCTATTTGTACGATGGGCTCCAAGCGGTACCACCTCACCTCCATGTGCACCGCGGTCCTCTTGGGGAGGAGCTGACATGTTAGTAGGGCGTCTTCCCCTACCCTGGCCAGGATGGGATGAGCAGGACCAATCACTCTAAAGTCATCTACAAAACAGTGAAAAGGAGGAACCTGGAAAGGCCAACTGGAAGATCAACAAGCTTGCTTTGGATGGCCCAACCTGGTGACTTGCACATTTGGCTGTTACAGAGACCATTTTCTGTACTGAAAATAACACGCAGCTCAAAAATGTGAGTCCCTATGCCAACTCTGTCACCAGCTGTGTGATCTGGGGACAAATGCATTATTTTCAGTGAGAGTTGAGATTTTGAATCTCAATTTCTTCAACTTTAAGATATGAAAACTATCATTTCTGGGCTGTTTTTATTCTCAAATTAGTGTGTAAACCCATGTTTTAATTGGGAACTTCATTAATGATTTATTTTATATTTTACAGTGATTTATTTTAGTGATTTCTCTTTATAGTGTTAATGACTGACATTGCAATTACTTTCTTACAATTTAGGCAATACATTTATTCAATAGGTTTTTCAACTTTTCAGGGTTGCTCTTGCTCTCCCTCCCTTTTTTGGCCTGGAGCAGGCAGGACTCCTGCTACTGGGGCCATTGTGCAAGGTGGTTTTTACAGAGACAATTTCTAGCAGATTAAGGAAGCGATTTGTTTAGGGAGTTTGAGCCTTCCAATCAGATTTTGAGTCTTGTTTGACTTCTTCATTGCTATCTGCAAATTGAAAAGATATTTAATAATTCTGATTGTTATTATGTTTAATAATTTTATATGCCACATATAGCATGCCTTTTTCAGCCCAAAATGCTATAAGGGTTTTGTGTAGATCCAGTCCTCCTCAGAAAGAACCTCACCTTGCTTAGTTGTTCAATATCAAGAGATGCTGTTCAAAATGTTATAGAACTCAAGTGGAGTCTGTTTCCATTCTTCACTGATGGAATCTAAATACGGAGCTAGAACTGGTCATACCATCTGGCTGACTGCTTTCACAGGTGAAGGAGATGCACTCCCCAGGGGGGAGGGAGCCACACCCTGTCCCATACTTCCTGGTGTACTTGGTCTTGAACCTGAGCCTCCTGATGTCCTGTCCTGTGTGTTTCCCACTGTGACACACTGCATTTGGTGGTGGGGTGGGGGCTCAGATATTACCCACTGACACTGAATTTTCATAATCCTTTTTCAGAATACAATATTTTAACCAACAAAATTCAGCTACTAAGATTTCCAAACCCATTTATTGGAAGTCTCTCCTTCTAGTGTTTTATTTCCAAGTGTTTTATGCTATTCAATGTATGGTATAAGGCATTTTTGTAGCCTCCAAAGTGCTGTCCTGCACAGAAATTAATGAATGCTCTAACACCTTCCAGGTGGATTCAAGTGTTTTCCATGTGCAGACTCATTTAGTCTTAGAGCTCATGCTAACCCATGAGATGTAGGTATGTTGTTATTCTTATTATAAAGATGAGGAAACTAAAGCAGAAGTTACTCAAGCAACTGTCCAAAGGTAACACAGCTGGAAGTGGAGGGGCTCTTTTTGGAACAAAGATGTTTTAGCTCCTAGTCCCCACTCTTCATAGTATACTACCCCTTCTGCCCTAAACCTCCGCACCCAGGCTGGGCCTCCAGGACATTCGGGTTTAGTGTGGAGCAGGGGAGGGCATCCTACCTGACTGCTTCATGGTGAGCAGTATGAAGAAGAAGGAGGCCACCGCACCAGACAGGCTGTATCCTGGAAAGTCCACCATCCTCCCTGCAGCAAACGCAAGAGGAAACGTGGCGGTACCTGAGTGACGCTGCAGTACTGACATACTGACTGCACGCTCCGTGGCTCCCCGTGATGCTGTAGTCATAATGAAGAATCAACATCGACCCCTCCACAAGCAAACAGTGACATGGGCTTGGCTCCATTTCTCATGTCATTGATCATTTCTGACTGCTTAGCCAATGTGTGGCCCTTTAAGCTGTGTTTAGGCCTGAAGGAAGATTTCTGATTAAAACAAAAGCTTTCCCCAGGCTAAAGGGACAATAATATTTACATGTTTTTTTTAATCTCCTTAGTTTCATCTGTTTGGAGCATGTGAAAATATTATAAACCAGGGGTCAAATATTTTTTCTCACCCTCCTACCAGCCCCTCATTCAAATTCCTTCATCACTGGAGCTTCCTCGATGTGGAGGAAGGACCAGGAAGGCTCTGACCCCCACACTGCAGCCAGGAAGCCGTCTTCAGTGCCTGGGGAGAAGCCAGGGGCAAAGGGGCGCCTTGGACAGGGAAGGAAAGAGTAGGGGAAATGGCGCTGCACAGGGAGATGGCTGAGGAAGCACCCCTAAATGGCCTTTCAGTTTTGTCTTGAAGACACACAGGAATAAATAAAAGAAATAGCCCAACTGTCAGAGACTGGCAAACCCAACAGGCCCACTGTACCCACACTGCAGAAATACTTTTTCACAGGTAAAATGTTTTAAAGCTACCAGGACAAAAACAGACACTAGCTTTTGTTTTGAAAACTAAAGAATTCAGAATGAAAGACGTCTAAGACTCACTCTACCTGGTTTGTCAAGTATCTAACTGACAGAAAAACTTGCTTCACATCAGTAAGTCATTCACTACTTCTCTTTCCCCAGAAACTAATGCCAGTATGATATTACAGGGCAGGAAATCATAGTCATCTGAATCACGCAGTTTAGGAGATTATTTTACTCTATTATGAATCTGTTTGCTTTTTTAATGATGCATAGTGTTATCAAAATATCTCTGAGGAAAATGATATTAGCCCAGGCACAATGCTTAGATCTGAAAGAGTGCTAACATATTTACATGAAAATGAGACTGAGCACTTTGCCACGTATCCGTCAGGGATTCCTCTGAGACTAAAGGAAATTGCTGACGCCTCCTTGACGCCCTTGAGATAAGCAGAAACATTCTGTTCCACCAAATAAGAGCAAAGAGCGCCCACAAAACCCATGCCAAGAACTGTGGCTGCTTGTGTGAACTAAGGACCCACACTTGCTACAAACCAGTTTGTAGGTCTGTGTGCCTTTAGGCCTTTTACATTAAAGCAGCAGGGAAACCTACAAATGCATTCTAACAAAAATTGTCCAAATCAATGAGGCTTTGAAGGAAGTTGTGAAAATACATCTTAACTGTCACTGGTGCTGACAGAGATTTGTGCATGAGTATAAAGTGGGAGAAACACTGCCTAGCCCACGGTTCCCGATGGTGAAGGGGTGGTTTTAACCTTGGAGGACACCTGGCAATGTCTGCAGACAGTTTTGGTGGTCACAGTGCGGGAGGAAACATCAACAGGTGGTAGCTGGGATGTTGCTCACCAACCCACATAGCACAGAAGCCCAGACAGCCGAAAACGTCCACAGTGCCGGGAAAAACACTGCTCTCGATCACCCGTCTACGTGCCGAAAATCTGTGTCACATTTTTATACATAAATAACTGAACTTAAATTGTAACTTTAAATCATAATGGTTTAATTGTAAGCTTTTTGGCATCTCTATTTTACCATTTGAATGTAGGCCATGAGTCTTCCAAAACTGCCACTGATGTTAAATGTAGTCAACTTTGCTATTGTCAGGAGACATGATCTAACACGTATGTGTGCCACCAAATTCTGAAAAGCCACGTTTTGTTTAACTTTCTGGGTGAAGTACAAGTGTTAAGCTGCTGTGATAAGTGTTGGCTTGTAGTTAGGCATTAGGTGAATGACAATTCTGAATTCCAAGGTCTCCTTATATCATGCGAAAGCAAATTACAAATCACCATGTCAGGTGTTGTTAGAGGGTTTTTTGTAAAAAACAAAACAAAACAACAATAAAAAACACATAAAACCTCAAAACTTAAATTCTTAAAATGCTAAGTAACCACAGTAATTAACAGGTGAGGATTAAATCAGTTCACAAAGTCTGAAGTTTACGTAGCTATGTAACTTAAAATATGTATACAGCTCATCACATGTTAAAACAACACATTTTTATAGTGAGAAAGCAAAGTAAAATAAGAGTTGTCAGAGACCATTGTTTCCTTCTGTGTCCTGAGAATCTCTTCTCTGATGGAGATGATTTTTCCTGACATTTTTCCAGCTGTGTCATCACCATGCGACAGACAAGGCAACCACATCTCAGAGACACAAACACATGCCCTGTAGGAAAATGGTCAGTGTGGTCCTGGTTTTCTGAGTGTTGGTCTAGTGCCCCCCCTCACTCACTTCACAGCAACATTGTGAGACTCACATAAGCACTTTGAAAAATGTGAAGGGAGTAGCAGCATAGAACACAAGTGGGAGGCATTCCAACAGTGACAGTCTCCCAGCCGGATGCACGCTCTCTACACGTCCTACTTCTTCATCTTCCTCGACTTCCCCGCCTCACCCTGGTGTCGTCCACTGGGACTCTGCAAACCACTCACCTGTCTCCCTCTCTCCTTCAGGAGGAAACTGGGTTGGTGGTGTTCTCCTCACTGGAGTTCAGGTGCACCCTTCACCCACACAGCTGGTGTCCAAAGGCTGGCGTTAGAGCTCAGGGACAGCCAGAGGGGGTGGAGGCGGCCCTGGTCTTGGGGTCCGGTGAGGGGAGGGCGTGTACTGCCTCGCCTACACTGAAGGGAGAGTGAAGGGACAGCAGAGGCCCCAAGGCCCGTTCTGAAGGTCAGATTCTAATCAGAATAGCATGTTCCTCCCACCAGCCGAAATCCTGAAAAGTGAAACTCAGATAACTAGTGGACTTTGACTGAGTTTAGTTATGAATTCTTTCAACCTACAGTGACATTAGCACTCCTCACCCTTCCCCAGAACCAGGATATCAGTTGGGCTCCATGTGACACAGGCTCTGCACCATCCCCTTCAGGTCCTCACACTGCACCCCCTGCGTGTGGTCTGCCTTCCCCTTCCCTCTGCCTGCCAGACAGCGAGGATCCCCCACCTGGGGCCAAGTTCCCAGAAGAGGTGCCCATAGGGCTTTGAGTTGGGAACAAGACAGAATAGCAATGATCCCACCTCTCATTTTACTGATAGGAAAACAGAGGCCCAAGGAAGGGAATTACCTTCTCCAGCATCATAGCCTTGGGCCAAGGTCCCTTGTTTGCTAGTTCATTGCTTTTTACTTGGGTTCTTTATCTCCCTTTGCTGAATAATAAAGAGTTTAATTACCCTCAGATATTGACAAAGAAATTTAATAAGGTTCTCAACACAGTGTTTGGGCACAAAATTATAAAGATAGAGTTTGTAGGCACATTTTATGTATGTGGTTTGTTTAGGTAAGATTTTTCCTTAAATTCTCCTTAAGTCAGATTTTCTTGAATCACAGTGCAAGTGGCCCTGGGGTTAGTAGATGTATTGCAGGGATTCAAGAGTTCCCAGAATAATTTTTAATTTAATTTTAGATGTCCATTTCAATGTAAATTATAAGAATATGTGATTAAGAGTTTTTTCCCTGAAGTTTCTTCCCCTCCCTTGTTATTGATCAGGCCATATTTTGGCATGTAACTTGAGGTTGCTGCTCTTTTTTTTTCAATTACAGTTGATATGCAATATTATTTTCTGTTAGTTTCAGGTGCACAGCATAGTAGTTAGACATTTATATAATGTACAAAGTGATTCCCCTGACATTTCCAGTACCCACCTGGCACCACACGGTTATTACAATATTACTGACTATATTCCCTGTGCTGTGCTTTACATCCTCATGATGATTCTGTAACTACCCATCTGTACTTCTCAATTCCTTCACCTTTTTCATCCAGCCCCTCAACAGTCCTCCCCTCTGATGCCCATCAGTTTGTTCTGTGTATCTGAGTCTGTTTCTGTTTTGTTTATTTATTTTGTTCTTTAGATTACACACAGAAGTGAAATCATATGCATTTATCTTTCTCTGTCTGACTTATTTCCTTTGAATGATACCTCCTAGGTCAATCCATACTGTAGGAAATGCTATTTCATTCTTTTTAAGAAGTTGCTATTTTTTTCTTTTCTTTTTTTCAACAATTTGAAGGACCTTTATTAAAACCAGCATTCAAATAGTATCTCAAGGGTGAAATTATTTTTCAGCAAAACCAATTTAAAAATTTTTAAATTAATCTTGTTAAAGTGGATACTTTCCCTTTCTCCCACTTTATCTGCTATACTTTGTTGCACCAAGTAAACAGGGCAGACATTGTTTGATTGACATTGTTCGATCGTCTGCACCGAAATAAATAAATAAATAAATAAATAAATAAATAAGAAAGAAGGAAAATTGCACTTTGACAAGTGCCAAATATCAGAAACCACAGTGAATCAGAGTGCAATTATAGAAAGTTGCTATTCATTTTTTAATGTACTTTACTGATTATGCTATTACAGTTGTCCCAATTTTCCCCTTTTGCCCCCTCCACCAGGTACCCCCAACCTCACCTGCTATACTCCCTTAGTTCATGTCCATGGGTCATGCATATAAGTTCTTTGCCTACTCCATTTCCTATACTTAACATCCGCATATCTATTCTGTACCTACCGATTGTTACTTTTTAATCCCTGTACCATTTCCCCCATTCTCTCCCTTCACTTTCCCAGCTGATAATCCTTCAAATGATCTCCATACCTATGGTTCTTTTTCTGTTCTGTTTGTTTGCTTAGTTTATTTTTGCTTTTTAGACTCAGCTGTTAATAGTTGTGAATTTATTGGCATTTTAATGTTCATTGTTTTGATCTTTTTCTTACATAAGTCCCTCTAACATATCATGTAATAATGGCTTAGTGATGATGAATTCTTTTAGCCTTACCTTCTCTGGGAAGAACTTTATTTGCCCTTCCATTCCAAATGATAGCTTTGCTGGATAGAGTAATCTAGGTTGCTTTTAATAATCCTTGTTTTTCATCATTTTGAATTCTTCTTGCCAGTTCTTTCTAGCCTGCAAAGTTTCTTTTGATAAATCAGCTGACACTCTTATGGGAACTCTCTGTTTTTCCCTTGCTGCTTTTAAGGTTCTCTCTTTATCTTTAACCTTTGGCATTTTACTTATGATGTGTCTTGGTGTGGTCCTCTTTACTTCCATCTTGTTTGGGACCCTCTGTGCTTCCTGGACTTGTATGTCTATTACCTTCACCAAATTAGGGAAGTTTTCTTTCATTATTTTTCAAATAAGTTGTCAGTTTCTTGCTCTTTATCATCTCATCTCCTTTCAGCAACGTTATGATTCAAATGTTGGTGCATTTAAAGTTGTCCCAGAGGCTCCTTACCCTATCCTCATTTTCTGGGATTCTTTTTTCTTCTTGCTCTTCTGATTGAATGTTTTTTTCTTCCTTGTTACAAATCATTGATTTGATTCTCAGCTTCATTCACTCCACTGTTGATTCCCTGTAAATTTTTCTTTATTTCACTTAGTGTAACCTTTATTTCTGCCTGGGTCTTTTTTATGCTACTGAAGTACCCAATGAGTTCCTTGAGCATCCTGATAACCAGTGTTTGAACTCTGCATCTGACAGATTGCTTTTCTCCATTTTGATTAGCTCTTTTCCTGGAGTTTTCTTTTGTTCTTTCATTTAGGCCATATTTATTTCTCCTAATTTTGACAGCCTCCCTGTGTTTGTTTCTGTGTATTGGTAGAGCTGCTTTGACTCCCTGTCTTAGTAGGATGGCCTATGGTAAAAAAGTGCACCCATAAGTTAGACGGGGCAGAGCCTTAGGTAATGGCCAGGGCAAGACAACCCATGTGAACCAAGTTGATAGAGTCTCAGGTATGGTGTCACCGCTCTGTAGCTCTGTGTGAGAGAGGGCTCATAAAATGGACAATGGCCATAGCCTGGCCTCTGGAGTTTTGTCCAGAACGAAGCTGCCCCCCTGTGCTTGCCCTGATGCCACATACTTTAGCTTCTCTCCATATGCCACTGGTGCCCTTCCAGCTGCTTCCCCAGTGCTGGAGCCCAGAGGGAGTGAGTCTGTATAAGTCCTAAGTCTGTTTCAGGCCCTTTAAGAGGAGATACCTGAGAATCCCTCAGTTTCGTCCACTGCCCAAACCCTCACTGGATTTTACAGGCAGAAGTTATGAGAACTTATCATCCTAGCAGTGAAACCCTGGGCTGAGTGGTGTGGTGTGGGGCTGGGGTTCCTCACTCTGAGGTATCCCTACCATTTTTATCTACCACATGTGGATGTGGGACTGCCCAGTCCGCATCTCCATCCTTCCTAACCTTCTTGAAGAATGTGACTTATTTAATTCCTTGGTTGGACTTCCATACAACTTGATTTTCTGATGATTCTGAGTGGCAGTTGTTTTGTAGTTGAGTTGTACTTAACTTTTGCTGTGGTTGTGTGAAGAGGCCAGTGTGTTCACCTACACCTCCATCTTGGTGGAACTCTGGAGTCCCGGTTGTTATTCTTAATGTAAGAATTTCCCCCCTGTTTTTCAGTGTAGATAAAGACCCTCCCCACTGTGGAGGGTGAGGGGTCTGAAGAAGAAAGACAAAAATGTTGGTGAGTCTCTTTACCCTGACTCTCCCTCAGAGTAGAGGGGACAGACCTCCCTTCACTTCTGTTTCTGAAATGGCAGCGATGCCCACAGACATCCTGCTCCACAGCTGTGCTGAAGAGAAGCAGCAAAGGGAAAAGTCACCTGGACAAGAAGAAGTGGGCCCGAGAAGGGGCAAATACTGGAATGCAACTTTGCTGCCTAAATGCTGACAGGGAATGATACAGCAAGAGGAGAGAGATTTATGGAAGGACAGTGACCACCAGGGGGCACTATGTGACAGTGACACGCAGTGGGAGTCAATGCTGGGAATGCGAGATTTCCGCACCACTATGCACCACTTCCTGCTTTGGGACTTAGAAATAACCCTGGGGAAGAGCTTATTTTAAATTATTTATTGTTGTGAAAGCCATTGAGTGTATCTGGAAATAGCGAAATTAGCTTCTCTGCTGTAAGACATTATAGTGCTTGACCTAAAAATTAAGGGCAGTAATAGGAAAGTGCACAATTTTTTCACATCCAAATTTGTGGAAATATTGTACCCACTGCACATATTCCATATCATCTGAATGACATACAGTGTGGAAACTCTTCCTGGAGTCTTAGCACCCGTCTTTGCATTTTGTTATGGTCGGTCACTCCATTAGCACCAGTAGAGTCACTCATCGTTATGGCCACCAGTGAGCAGCAGAGACACATCACTGTCATGACTTCAGGGGCTTGTTGGGATTCACAAATTTTTCCTCCTCCAAATGCTGTTGTCTCAAGGGACCCACAGTTAGACTCCCTCAGCCAGTAAATGACATAAAGGAGCCCTGAGCTTAGACTGTCTGAGATTTTAATTCTACTTTTGCTGTAAAATTGGACAAGATTTATTTTGGATAAGTCTGTTAATTTCTGGGGCTTCAATTTTCTTAGCTTCAAAATAGCAATTCTATTTGGCCATGAAAAGAAAGTAAATCTTAGTTTGTGACATGGATGGACCTGGAGTGTATTATGCTAGATTAAATTAGCCAATCAGAGAAAGACAAGTACCATATGATTTCACTTATATGTGGAATCTAATGAACAAAATAAACTGAAGGCTGACTTGGGGATACAGAGATCAGTGGGGAGGGAGTCAGGGGTTGGCTGAGAAGGGGGAAGGTATTATGCGAAAAAGGAAAGAGAAAGAAAGAAGGAAAGGGGGAAGAAGAAAGAGGGAGGGAGGAAGAAGAAGGGAGGAAGGACAAGAAAGAAGGAAAGAAAGAAAAAGAGAGAGGAAGGAAGGAAGACAGACTCATGGACATAGACAACAGTGGAAAGGGGACAAGGGGAGGAAAGGGTAAAACAGGGGTAAATGGTGATGGAAGGAGACTTGATTTGGGTTGGTAAATACACAATAGAATATACAGGTAATGTATTGTAGAATTGTGTACCTGAAACCTATATAATTTTATTAACCAATGTCACCTTAATAAATTTAATAAAAAATAAAAATAAATTATGA
>JAPYXV010002821.1:0-12800 GCA_028533065.1 Trachops cirrhosus
GCCATCTTTTTGCTGTTTTTTTTTTTTTTTGTCTTGTGGAGCTCCTGTAGTGAGGGGTGGGGCCTTAGGAGTTCACCAGGGCGGGGCACCCCAGTAGCTGGGTTGTGATGCTGTATGTGGGGGCGGGGTCCGAGAAGGAACAATGGGGCTTGCTCTGCTCTCTCCAGGAACCCAGACCCCTCCACCACCCTCTGCAAGCCAACTGGGCCCCTCTGGCACCAATTCTGGTGTGGGTGGGCCTGCGCACCCAGTGGGACCCTCCTCCCCAGTCAGTGACCCAAAGCTCCATTTCCTGGTGCTGGGATCCTGTGCTGAGCACAGTGCCCTGCTTCACAATGGCCGCCTCACTGGGTCTACAGATTGCCACCCCCCACCGGGGCCCACCAGCCACCGCTGCTTGTGTGCCCAGGGTCTGCCGGCTGCAGACTTGCACGCCGCCCTGGTTGCTCAGCTCTCTGCTCAGTGTCCCTCCCCCGGCCCGACTCCACCCCTCCTACCAGTGTGGATGAACGTGTCTATTTTTAAATCCTTGGGTGTCTGACTTCCATACACTTCAATTTTCTGTCAGTTCTGGGTGTTATTTTGTTTCTCTATTGTTGTTGTCCCTATCTTGGTTGTGCGAGGAGGCACAGTGCGTCTACCTATGCCTCCATCTTGGCCAGAAGTCCTCATTGTTTCAATGTTCTTTAATACTTTAGCATGTGAAAAGTTTTTTAAATAGAAAACTCTTAGAACATGGAAGTCTCTGACCTGCCCTTTGCTATAAATTTAACTTGCTAATTTTAGGTTTCACATTCTGAATCTCCAGGGTATGTATTACATGTTAATGACTGTACAATATTAATTGACCAGTTAGTGTTCAATAGTAATAATTCTCCCAGAGTGCCAATTGAAAAATTTCCTATCAATATAAATGCCACTAAGGAAGTTGGTCTGGCTTCATTGCAGGAGTCTATGTACAAACAACATTTTGAAAAGGTGTTGAAAAGGGACCTAAACTAATTTACCTATTTTTTCTCTGTCAGAGTGTTTTGATAAAACTTGGTGATCTATGGCAATTAGTTTGGAGGTATATTCTTCCTGCTACAGGGAGTATGTATTTGAAAATAATCAAAGATGAAAAACAGTCTATATTGAAGTTGCATTGATTAGCATACTAAGCAAATGAGAGCCATATCTCTGGAGTGAGATTATCAAAGTTTCCCTCAGTGTGTAAGGTATGGGCTAAATATATGGCAACAAAGACAGAATTCCTTCCTAAAAGACTTTAAAAGGCATTTTTTATTGTTTATGGAAAGGGAAATTGAAAAATTTCTTTTAGGTTTGATTATTGTCTCACCATGGTGCCATTTTCGTGGACATTTTAACTCAGCCCAGTTACTAAAAAGTTCAAAATTAGTTGTTCAATGCTCAAGCAAAGTTAGAGTAATGCAATAGTCGAGCCCTTAATGGTCCAGGAAAATATGGGAGAGTTTTCCTTTGTTATATGTTATAATGAAAGCAAGTCAGAGTGAATTCTGGCACATACACAAGGATTTATTAGCAAGCAGGCACCCAAACATCACCTATTCCTATAAACTGGAAACATCCGCATTTTTTATCCTTTTATGAGCTTTGATAAGTACCTTGCATGACAGTTTTACTCCAATAACAATGTAACCAAACATGTTCTGATAATTCAGCCTGTTAAATGTAAAAGGTGGCATGGTCTTCTGTTAAATGGGGATGAAGGAGGTAAGACATTGTTAAGGAGAAAGGGCATTGAGAGTAGGGAAGAACGTATGACCAGAGTTCTAAGCCTACTCTGAGGATACCACTATAAAGGTATGAAGCTTTCCATATTATACATAGTTCATGTAAGTTTCAGGTACTTGTGTCATCTTTCTTGCTAACCACATAGTAAAATGCTCACTATTTGGTGAATGAAAAATTACCTCCAATGTCTTTTATACTAGTTAACAAATCTCTTGGTATAGACTTTAGAGAGTAATTATTGATAGTAAGTTTTACAGTTATATGGACTCCTTACAAGGGCCCTCCAAATATCAACTAGCTCCTCCTAAAGAGTACACACATAAGTGTGGTTATACTGAGGTATATTTCTATGGAAGGGTTTTAAAGTAAATTACTGTCAGTATAATGAGTTTTAATTTTTACTTTGTAAGAAGGAGCATGGTTTTGAAAATCCTTTGGATTTGGCTGCCACTGAAGGCCCCTCTGGGGACCTCACAGAGAATCATCACAGAAACACTTCTGACACACCTTCCGTAGCAGTGTCTGGGGCCTCCCTCTCCTCAGGTTTGTATTTACAACATGACTGCTCTGTTGTATAAAATGACTAAATCAGGTGGAACTGACTCTCTTGTGTGGCATTAAATGGATGCTTCATGCCTTACAAGAAAATTGCCCATTCTTTTCGACCCATGGTAGTATGCCCACTCCATAACTACTTAAAAGTGATCCCAGGTGATGTCTTGAGCCTCTTACATTTATGAAAAATTCAATTTTAAGTGTACACTTGCCAGATATCTCTGCCAAGTTTTAGAGCTAAACCAAATGTCACTATAAGACTGTAGGAAATATAATTGACTCATTTAATACAAAAGAAAAGGATATTTGCCCAGAATTCAAGGAAATTAACTTTTTTTAAAATTAACAACTATTGAAATATAGTTTACATACCATAAAATTTATCTGAGCATTGTCAATTTGCATTCATTTTGATTGCCTACAGGCTTGGATTTAATTCTACCATCTTTGTATCTTCCATTCACCTCATTATGTTTTAGTTTTAGTTTTTATTGTTTCTTTCTCTACTGCCTTCTTCTAGATCACAGGTGGCAAACACAAGGCCCATGGGCCGAATCTGGCCCTCCACCTTGTTTTATCCAGCATGGCACCTTATTTCTACCTGGCGGCAGTGCTGAGCTCTCACTTAACTGTTAAGGAGTAGTTACATGTATACAGTCCTAAAATTACGTTCAGCCCTTTGAAGGCAACCATGAGGCTAATATGGCTCCAGGTGAAAATGAGTTTGACACGCCTGCTCTAGATAAGCTATCTTCCCAGCCCATTACATTATTTCCCTTTCTCCTAGTTTAGTATATATGCTGCTTCTATACTTTTTTAAAAAAATTTTATTTATTTTTAGAGAGAGAGGGAGGGAAGGAGAAAGAGAGGGATAGAAACATCAATGTGTGGCTGCCTCTCACATGCCCCCCCACTGGGGACCTGGCCTGCAACCAAGGCATGTGTCCTAGTCTGAGAATCAAACTGGTAACCCTCTGATTAGCAGGCCCATGCTCAATCCACTGAGCTATGCCAGCCAGGGCCTGCTTCTATCTTTAAATGAATGTCTTAGGATTTTTAACATGCATGTTTAACTTAAATTCTAATTTTTAACATACATTCCAATGTTAACCCTTCTTGATTTGGTGATCAGCAATGCCCTATATCTAGACAGATTAATAATGTCATGTTTTAAATAATAAATTATTTGCAAACAGTATTAAGGTATTAATAATAACCCCTTTCATTCATATGGTATGTTCAAATATATCATTTCACTTCATTATCACAATAGCCCTGTGAAACAAGTATTATGTTGCATTTTATTACCTATAAATAAGGAAACTCTTCAGAGAAATTGGTCATAATTATGAAGTTTATGTCCCATGTGTAGACTTAAATTGATGACAAAATCCTCAACATGAAAAAGTTACTTGTGACCTAATAATGATATTTGCATAGAGCCTAAATCTGGATTCCGTGTGCTGAACTGGGGACTCTCTCCTAGCCAGATAGCTCACAAAGGGTTTTCTAAATGTGTGGTTATTGTTGCTTGCATTTTACTTAGGGCTAGACTATCACTTCACCTATTAAATGAAAAAATTTAAACTAGCCTAGAAGCCAACTTTCCAGAGTACATTTCTACAATTTCTACTAAACACCTCTTTATTCAGTACATACTCTGTGTCAGGCACTATGCTAAGTACTTCTGCATTATTTCATTTAACATTTCAAGCTAATTTACTTGATTGCTCTCTTAAATCTTTCTCATTTAAAAGCAACTATATTTATTTTAGCAAGGCTTTGACATAGAACTGTTCTTTGGAAGTAAACTGTGTCTTGGTAAGCTGTCTACGGCATTACTGACTAGTGTATTGTTCTTGTATTTTCAAAAGCAAAATGTTCCTCTGATGAAAGAATGTGTTGGTGCCTAAAAAATAGAACTTTCTCCCAATATACCTATAGCCACTCCCTTTTCTGTGAATTCTCTAAATTTTAAAATCAAGAATGACTAATGTTTTATTTTTTTCTAAGTTTAGGGGCCCATTCTATGAAAGTTTTTCAAAGTCTATGAGCAAAACTATAAAATACGCACTTTATGGTAGAGCATTTAATCTCCTATAATCAAAGAACAAATGAACACATCGGTGTTGGTAATTCAGTCCAAGGGAATTTCACAAGGCTATTAGAATGGAAGTATGTTAGCATCAAGTATATAAATATACTATATATTTAGCATTACAATATAAATAGCATCAAGTTACTGAGTCTGACTGTTCCTTCAATAACACTATCTATTCCCCATGCATGGGAAGAATTTGAATAAATATGAAAGATTTACAATGAAAAATGAAATCTTCAAAAAAATAAGCTTATTTATAACTTTCCTTTTCTCTTCCTTTCTCCAGACCGAAGTCAATCTGAGTTAGATTTGAGTGGGTCATTTACAGAAGACTTAGAGGATACTGTAAACTTAAGAAGCAAGTCTGTCCCTGGGGCTTTAGACAAAGACGTGGTAAGTTGGATGTAGAAGAGAGTCTAATGATCATGAGGAAAAGGCACAATCTTGTTCCAAACCTGACCACCTTTATGTGACAATGAGTTAGAGTAACGTGAGGTTATATGATGATCTCTTCCTATTAGTCTTCACAGCCAACATATAAAAACAACTAAGGAATGATTTAGAACAGGTAAGAGGTAATCAGGCTATTCTGTAAAGATTACCCCTAAGAAAACACCTGTTGCGGATATCAAATTCTCCTAAAAGCATATTACCTAATCTAAACCTGGGAAATGAGAAATATAAACATTTCCTAAATGAAATATTACTAGATTTAATCTGACTATCTATTTTATATGAATGTTTCTACATCTCAAGTTACCCTCAGTAAACTACCTTCTTAATTGAGAGTAAATTATTAGAGAATTAATGTATAAGTAAACTCATTTATAAAATTAAAAGGTTGAATTAGATTATTGGTAAGGTTCCTTACATTTCTAATATTCTAATATTCTGAGTTCTATAATTGCTATGATGCCATTTGAATTCCTTGGAAGAAAGATATATTAAATGATATTAATATAATTTTTCCAACGCAAGCCAGGAAACTTAACAGATCTAAAACTCGATGCTATTTACAATAGTATAAAATATAGGAGAAGTATTTTAAAATCAACCACCAAAAAAGATGAGGGATAATGAGATCAAATGATTTCAAAGTTACTTGTATTCAACCTTTAAAGAACAGCTAATTCCAGTATTATTAAATTGTTTTTGATCTTAGAAGACTCTGGCCCTGGATGCTTGTGGCTCAGTAGATTGAGTGCTGGCCTGCGAACCAAATTGTGCTGCTCTGACATTGGGGTGTATAGGTTCTTTTGACTTAGTGTTTCAGGATTCTTAAGAGTATACTCCCAGCAGTGGAAGTGCCAAGCCAAAAGTCAGTTCCATTTTTAGTTTTCTGAGGAAATTCCATACTGTTTTCCACAGTGGCTGCACCAGTCTGCATTCCCACCAACAATGTACTAGGGTTCCCTTTTCTCCACAACCTCGCCAGCATTTATTGTTTGTTGATTTGTTTATGATGGCCATTCTGACCAGTGTGAAGTGGTATCTCATTGTGGTTTTCATTTGCATCTCTCTGATGGCTAGTGATGCTGAGCATCCTTTCATATGTCTCAGGGCCCTCTGTATGTCCTCCTTGGAGAAGTATCTGTACAGGTCCTTTGTCCATTGTTTAATTGGATGGTTTGTCTTCCTGGAGTGGAGTTGTGTGTGTTCTTTGTATGTTTTGGAGATTGAATTTTGTCCAAGATATCATTGGCAAATATATTTTCCTATATGGTTGATTCCCATTTGATTTTGCTGATGTTTTCTTTAGCCATGCAGAAGCTTTTTATTTTGATGAGGTGCAATTTGTTTGTTCTTTCTTTTATGTCCCCTGCTCTAGGGGACGTATCTGTGAAAATATTGCTGTGTGGAATATCTGACATTTTCCTGCCTATATTCCCCTCTAGGATTTTTATGGTGTCATGACTTATATTTCAGTTTTTTTTTCCATCTTGAATTTATCTTTGTGTATGGTGCAAGTTGGTGGTTGAGTTTGATTTTTTTTTGCCATGTAGCTATCCATATATCCCAATGCCATTTGTTGAACAGGCTATTTTTTTCTCCATTTTATGCTTCTGCCCCCTTTGTCAAATATTAATTGACCATAGAGACTAGGGTTTATTTCTGACCCCTCTGTTCTGTTCCATTGATCTATCTGTCTGTTCTTGTGCCTGTAACAGACTGTTTTGATTACCATGGCCTTGTAATATAGTTTGATGTCAGGTATGGTGATTCCTTCTACTTTGTTCTTCTTTCTCAAAATTGCTGCAGCTATTCAGGGTTGTTTATGGTTCCATATAAATTTTTGAAATGTTTGTTCTACATCTGTGAAATATGTCATTATTATTTTAATAGGGATTGTGTTGAATCTCTAAATGCTTTGGGTAGTATGGACATTTTGATGATGTTAATTCTTCCAATCCATGGACATGGTATATGCTTCCTTTTATTTATGTCTTCCTTAATTTCTTTCTTCAGTGTTGTGTAGTTTTGTGAGTACAGATCTTTTACCTCTTTGGTTACGTTTATTCCTAAGTACTTTATTTTTTTTGTTGCTATAGCAAATGGGATTTTTTTTCCTGATTTCTGTTTCTGATATTTCATTGTTGCTGTCAAAAACACCTTCTATTTCTGAATATTGACTTAGTATCCTGCTGTTTTGACAAATTCACTTATTTGGCAGTAATTTTTTGGTGGATTCTATAGGGTTTTCTATGTACATTATCGTGTCATCTGCAAACAATGGCAGTATTACTTCCTCCTTTCCAATGTGGATGCTTTTTATTTCTTTTTCTTCTCTGATTGCTGTGACTAGGACTTCCAATACTATGTTGAATAGTAGTGGTGAAAGCGGACATCCTTGTCTTGTTCCTGATCTTAGTGGGAAAACTTTTAGTTTTTTTCCATTGAGTATGATGTTGGCTCTAGGTTTTTCATATATGGCCTTTCTTATATTGAGGTATGCTCCATCTATGCCCACTTTGCTGAGTGTTTCTATCATAAACAGGTGCTGTACCTTATCAAATGCTTTCTCCACATCTATTGATATGATCATGTGATTTTTGTCTTTTGTTTATGTGATGAATTACATTTACTGATTTGTGAATATTGAACCATTCTTGCATCCCTGGGATGAATCCCACTTGATCATGATGTATGATCTTTTTGATGTATTGCTGGATGTGGTTTGCCAATACTTTGTTAAGGATTTTAGTATCTATGTTCATCAGCAATATTGGCCTGTAGTTTTCTTTCTTTGTTGTGTTTTTATCTGGTTTTGGGAATAGGAAGATGCTGGCTTCATAAAAAGAGTTTGGGAGTCTTCCCTCTTCTTGGATTTTTTGGAATAGCCTGAGAAGGACAGGGAATAGCTCTTCCTTAAAAGTTTTGTAAAATTCTTCTGTGTAATCATCTGCTCTAAGGTTTTTGTGTGCCAGGAGTTTTTTGATTACTACTTCAATTTCATCAGCTGTTATTGGTCTGTTCAGGCTTTCTGCTTCTTGATTCAGGTGTGGAAGATCATATGTTTCTTGAAATTTGTCCATTTCACCTAGGTTTTCAAATTTCTTGGCATATTGATCTTCATAGTAATTTCTTAAAATCTGTTGTATTTCTGTGGTATCAGTTGTAATTTTTCCTCTTTCATTTCTGATTTTATTTATTTGGGTCCTCTCACTTTTTTTCTTGATGAATCTGGTTAAAGGCTTGTTGATTTTGTTTATCTTTTCAAAGTACTAGCTCCTGGATTTATTGATGCTTTGAATTATTCTTTTAGTCTCTATAACATTTAATTCTGCTCTGGTATTGGTTATTTCCTTCCTTCTACTCACTGTGCCCTTTCTTTGTTGTTGTTCCTCCAATTCTTGTAGATGTAGGGTTAGGTTGTTTGAAATGTTTCTATCTTTTTTAGGTAGGCCTGTATTACTATGAACTTTCCTCTCAAGACTGCCTTTGCTGTGTCCCATAAGTTTTGGGCTGTTGTGAGTTCATTTTCATTTGCTTCCAGAAACTTTTTGATTCCTTCCCTAATTTCACTCTTGACCCATTCATTGTTTTATAGCACGCTATTCAGTCTCCATGACTTTGAATATTTTTGAGTTTTTTCCTTGGGGTTGGTTTCTTGTTCCAAGCCCTTGTTGTCTGAAAAGATGCTTGATGTGATTTCAATTTTTTTGAATTTGTTGAAGCTTGTTTTGTGTCCTATCATGTGGTCTGTTTTTGAAAATGTTCCATGTCCATTTGAAAATAATGTGTATTTTGCTTCTTTGGGATGAAAGGTTCGATATATATCAGTTAAGTTCCTTTCATCTAGGGCATTGTTCAATGCTGCAATATCCTTTTTGATATTTTGTTTGGAAGATCTATCCATTGTTGATAGTGAGGTCTTAAAATTCCCTGCTATAATTGTGTTGCTGTCTATATCTTTCTTGAAGTCTTCCAAGATTTTCCTTATATATTTGGGTGCTCCAATATTGGGTGCATATATTTTTATAGTGTTTATGTCTTCTTGATGGATTCTTCCCTTGAGTTTTATGAAGTGTCCTTCTGGGTCTCTTTTTATGGCCTTTACTTTTTAAGTCTATTTTGTCTGGTATGAGTATTGCTACCCCAGCTTTTTTTCCCTGTCCATGTGCTTGGAATACTATTTTCCAATCCTTCACTTTCATTCTGTGTAGGTCTTTTGTTCTGAGGTGGGTCTCTTGTAGGCAGCATTTGTATGGGTCATGCTTTCTTATCCATTCAACTACCCTGTCTTTTGATTGGAGCAATTTAATCCATTTACATTTAAGGTTATTATTGATAGGTACTTATTCATTGCCATTTTAGTCCCTTTGTACCTGTGTTGCTCTCTCTGTCACTGTTTTTCTTCCTCTTCTTAAATCAGTTCCTTTCGCATTTCTTGCAATGCTGGTTTGATGGAGGTGTGTTCTTTCACCCTTCTTTTGTCTGGGAAGCTCCTTATATTGCTTTCCATTTTAATTGAGAGCCTTGCTGGATAGAGTAGTCTCAGTATCTTAGTTGCAGGTCTATGCTTTTCATTACTCGGGATATTTCTTGCTATTCCCTTCTAGCTTGTAATGTTACTGTTGAGAAGTCAGCTGCTAGCCTTATCAGGGCTCCTTTGTGTGTTACTTCCTGTTTCTCCCTTACTACCTTTAAGATTCTCTCTTTATCTTGGAATTTTGCCATTTTAATTATGATATGTCTTGCAGTGGGCCTCTTTGGGTTCCTCTTGATTGGGACCCTCTCTGCTTCCTGGACTTGTGCAGCTCTTTCTCTCATGAAATTAGGGAAGTTTTCCATCATTACTTTTACAAACAGGTTTTCTATTCCTTGCTTCTCTTCTTCTCCTTTTGGTATGTCTATTATGTGGATATTATTATATTTCATGTTGTCCTGCATTTCCCTTTACCATCTTCATTCTTTTTGAGTGTTTTTGTCTTTTCTTCCTCTTTTTGGGACTTTTTTTTCTCCCTTTCCCTTCAGCTCACTGATTCTGTTCTCTGCTTCATCTAGCCTGACTTTGATTCTTTCTACTGTGTTGTTCATTTCATAAATTGTATTCTTCATTTCCTCTTGGCCCTTATTGATTGTTTCTATGTCCTTTTTCATGTTGATATAGTTTGCAGTGAGTTCATTGTAGTTCCCCTGTAGTTTTTGGTAATTCTCTGTTAGCTCATTGAGCTTCCTGATAACCATTGTTTTGAACTCAGTATCTGATAGTTGACTTGCCTCTATTTCATTTAGCATTCTTTCTGAGAATTCCTCCTTTCCTTTTGATGGGGGGCTGTGTATTTGTTTTCCCATTTTTTTTGTGAGACTGTTCTTGTTTGCTCTTGCTTCTTAAATTCATCCTCTTTGACTTCCTGACTTTCTAGTGTCAATTTCTATGGTGGGAGACCTGTGAAATTCACTGGTGCAGTGTCCTTGATAACCTGAACTTGATGGTCTTGGGATGATTCCCTTTATGCCATTAATGCTGGTTCTTTCTCTGTATGTAATTGGGTTTTGATTGTTGTTCGGTCTTTCTTTCTGGGTCCTTCCCTCCACCTGAGGGTTACTCCACCTACCATGTCTTGTGTGCTGTTGTAGAGGTGCTGCCAGAACAAAACCACAAAGCCCAGGAAACCAACCCACACCCGCAAAAATAACCCTCCACAATCCCACTATCAACAGCAAATGAACCAGTATTAATAAGAGTGTAAAGAAATTAAGACTGTTATAAGAAAGGAGAGCAGATATGAGATTATCTACTGAAACAAAAATGTTTTTGAGAGTGTATAGGGAGGAACAATAATAAGATTTAGGAGTTGGAGCAATAGCAACAGAGAATGTAAAATTTACATTATGAATAAAAAAGGGAATGAAGAATGTGGAATGGAGTGTGAGAAGATAAGCATATAGCATTAGGTTGAAACAGAAATTAAAATAATATAAAATAAAATAAAGTGAGAAAGAGAAAGCAAAAGGAAGGAAAATAGTAAATAATTAATACAAATATAGGAGCCAAATTGGATATAAAGATCCACCACAGTAGGATCAACAACGATCAAGCTAAAAATAATATAGGTGGTATGGAAATAAGAGGCAAAAAAGAAACGAAGAAAAGTCTAAGAGATGTTTAGAGGAATGGGAAGTGATTTTGAAATAATCGAGGGAGAAGGAATATTAGGAGTGAAGAACAAAAAAACCAAGCTAAGAGAGGAATAATAAAAAATTTAGGATGCGAGGAAAAAGAAAAAAAAGGAAAAAATAAAAGGGCAGGATAAAAGATAAATAGAAGAAAGACAAAAAAGGAAAAAACATGCTAAGATGGCAAAATTAAAATTTGAGATGAAAAAAAGAGTAGGAGACCGGACCAGTAAAATTTGATATTTGAAATGCAGAATTAGTGAAACTCTAGAGATAAAATTGAAAAAACAATGTAACAACAACTACCCTACCCACAACCAACTAGCAGATTGTTAAAGGTGCAGAGAGAATGAGGGTATGTTAAGAGCAGGGAAAAAGGATGTGAGATGACCCTTGACAAGAAAATTGGTTTTGTGTGTCTGGATGGAGAAGAAATAGTAGCAGTGCAGAATGGAAACAAGTAGTAGCAAGAGAGAAAACAAACTTTGAAATGAAAATAATGTGAGGAAGGTGGAAAGTAAAATGGGCTGAGAAGAGGGAGGAGCAAAATATGTGAATCGAAATACTCTCTAGTATGAAATCTAGTGACAATATATACAAACTTGCTGGACAAGAAATGAAAGTTAAAAAGCTATGCAGGAAAGAAAATATCTCAAATCATGGAGAAGACCTCAGTGGATTTCATCTCTGTAGCTTCTTGTATTTACCACTGATTTTTTCTGTCTGGATCTGCCTCTGGTTTTCCCAGATACACGTTTGCCCGGTCTGACCTTAGGCAGCCTGTTTGATACTTCCAGGGACCTGCTGTCCCTGGCTGTCTCCTTCAGTTGTTAATCTAGTCACTCTACACTCGACAGTCAGGTTTAAGCACTGCAGGGAGGGGCTGAATGCTTTCTGAGGTGGAGGCTATTGTTTCCCCTCAGGTTGCTGCTAATTGGAGGGGAGAGGTCTGCCTGAGTAGGATGTCTGCTGCTGTAGGGGTGATGACTCAGCACCAGAATCCCAGTGCCTACTCTCTCAGTTCTCTCCCCAAAGCCTCAGTTCTTAGTCTCTCCTTAGGTGTCACTAGCCCACGCTGCCCCCACCTTTGCCAGAGCCCAGGGTAAGTGGCTACAAATAAAAATTTGTATGTTGACCCCCCTTTTTTTTTCAGGGGAGACAACTTGCTTTATTGGTACCCTTAGACATAGCCCAACCATTTCTCATATACTTGACTTTTAATGTTCAAGGAATTAAAATATTTGATTAGTGCTCTCAGAAGAAACACATGATTAAAGAAAATATGTGTCTCTTCTGAGAAAGACTATGATCATATCCCATTGTGCTAATCTTCCTGCAGATAAGTATCTTTAGAATCTAAAAAGAGCAAGCCAATTTTTTTCTTTGCTCATTTACATTGTTCTTTATTTTTCTTCACTTAATCATTTATTTATTTTTTTAATTTTAGTTTATTCAGTACAGTTTCTATCCTTTATTTCCATGACAGCCCACCCACCCATTCCTCCCTCCTCCCTCCCCTTTCCAACCCCCCTAGTTTTGTCCATGTGTTCTCTATATTTGTTCCTGTAAACCCTTTCCTTCTCCCCTGAAATTCCCTCCCCTCTCCCCTCTGGTCACTGACAACCTGTCCTCTATTTCAGTGTCTTTTGTTATATTTTACTTATTTCTTTGTTTTGTTGTTTAGGTTCCTGTTAAAGGTGAGATCATATGGTATTTGTCTTTTACTGCCTGGCTTATTTTGCTTAGCATAATGCTTTCCAGCTCCATC
>JAPYXV010002822.1:0-12800 GCA_028533065.1 Trachops cirrhosus
GTGTCCCTGGGAACTTCCCTTGTACCAGGCAGATTTCTACATCCTTACGTCTGGAGCCTTCCAGATCTTCTCCCTCCAGATCTACTAAAAGCTTAGCTTCCCTCGCATCAGTGAATCTCAAGAGCTGAGATATAGTTATCACAGCTACTTTTGCCTCTCTAATATTCAGAGACTCTCTAGGGATGCATGTTTGAAAAAGGAAATGTGTAAAATAAAAGCATTTCTTTTTTCCTAAGACTTCAAAAAGGTTTCCTGACATGGGGGGAAGGAGAGGAAGCTAATGATGAAATGGTGGAGGATGCTGAAAGGTGAAAAAGAGAGGTCCAAGTGGCAGGCCTGATTCTACTGATAAAAAAACATGCTGTGAGAAAAGGGAAAGCATTGGGTGACCCTCAGGTAACACTCAAATCAACATGCCCCTTCATTAATATCTTGAACCATAAGGGGGAGGGAGGAAACATCTGAAAAAACTCACCCTCCGTGCGAGAGAGTGTTGTATATACTTCCTGCTGTCAAGGCACATTCTAGTTGTTCCAGCCTTTAACTGGAGATAATTTTCCTTAAGAAGAGACACTAGCCATTGTGTTTAACAACCTCAGACAACACTGTTCCCTGCCATATCCAATAATCTTTGTAAGCATTCAGGAAAACATAGTAATAATAATAATTAGTATATTAAAAACAGGCTGGAACCCTGTGATTAGGTAGAAGAGACTATTTCTGAACCTTGGTTTGGTTAGACAAAAGAAATCCAAGATTTATCCTCAGTTGAAAAATAATAAAACACCTCTCTATCCTT
This sequence comes from Trachops cirrhosus, assembly GCA_028533065.1. Taxonomy (NCBI): domain Eukaryota; kingdom Metazoa; phylum Chordata; class Mammalia; order Chiroptera; family Phyllostomidae; genus Trachops; species Trachops cirrhosus. Next base: position 800 of record JAPYXV010002822.1, read on the forward strand.
TTCCAAAGAAAGCTGATAAAAGTAGAGAATCCAGAACAAGAATCAGTTGTCTTTTGGAACCAACCAGGGTAAGAACAAGTAGAAGAAAGAACTGCTGATTTTCAGAATAAGTGTTTCTGTGTTATAGTTTTTTTAAAGCATATGCATGTTTTCCTTTGGCAAAAAATAGACAATTATGCAAAAGTAAAAATTAAATGATTAAGAAGCATGATTTATAACTTATTTTAGATTTCAAATGTTTTGATATACTGTTTTTATATTCTGCATCTATTACCATATAACTTGATTACATTCCTCTTATGTCTCACTTTACTCAAGAGTAAAATGATTTTGGTTGGATGGTCACATTGTCCTTATACTTTAAAATATAAGTGAAGGGGTTACTCTGCATTGGCCCATCACAAGATGAAATGGTGAAATCAAGCGGTATTTACCTCAATTGTATTTTCAGTGTTTAAAATATACCATTAAATGCAAAATAAGAGTATTAATCTGAGTTTCTTAAGATACATGTGCAACACTATCATAAAAGCAAGTTTTATATTATATGATACATGATACTGGGTTGGCCAAAAAGTTCACTTAATTTTTTCTATAACATAAAGGACACATTTTTTATTTTCACTAATAACTTTATTTATTTGGATATTTTGTGTATGGTGGCTATCTACTGTATGTTATAATGTTGATTGTTCTCAATTAATGTCTTGATTTGATCCTGTCAATTTCCACTGGTCTACCCAACTATGAAGCATTGTCCAGCATGAAACTTCACAAACTATTTTTGACATGTTTAAATCAGTCACAGCACGTTCTGCATACACTGCACAATTTATTTTTGCATTTCAGTTGTATTTTGCCTTTCTTGAAATAATAAAGCGTAATATGCCAAAAATATTGTGTATTTTCTTCCATCTTCAATATTAAAATAGCTACACAAAAATTTACCAATTTTGATAAGGTTTTTAAAAATGCACTCTGATATGACAGCTGTTACAATGCAATCTAAGAAAATTGTTTTGAATGAATTTAAAGACAACTAAGTGCCATGGAAAAAAACAAATGAACTTTTTGGACAACCCAATATTTAGGGAACATGTTTTCTGGATTGCTCAGGAAATAAAGGACAAGTGAGTGAATCCATTACTGAGAAGCACAAGCAAAAAACACTCAAGAGAAATAATTAAAAAATGCTGAATGAAAGTATCCAGGACATAGATTTTGTTTCTTTGGGGAAAATCTGTAAGCAATCAAATGTGTGAAGCATGGTTTCAAAACAAGGGGTTCATAGTGAGTTTAATAAAATCAGAAATTTTTAAAAAGTAATTTTTCTTTTTGTTAAGAGAAATTCAATCATTACCAATGTGAATGGTTTAAAGTTTATTTATATAATGTTTGTTAAAATAATATAAAATACACTGATGTGTTTCACTGCCTCCTAGTGGTAATGAGTATGATTTATTCAAATGAAAGCACTTTTGTTTTAGTCATACAAGTATTGAATTTTATGAGAAAACAGTTAAATTGTTTCTCACAAATATAATGGTTTTGATTTCATAACTTTCTCCATCCTCTGCACTCTACAAGGTAATGAAATAGAGATTGTGTGTGTGTGTGAATCCACCAGCTTACAAGTCAGCAGAAGTTAAAATTTGTGTGACATAAAAACACTTTCATCTTTTCATTCATTGAGCCTATTGTGGTAACCTGGGTAGAGATAGAGTACTGTTTCCTTTGATTTCTTGTCTCAAATTTCAAACCCTGACATCTTCTGTGAAATGTGACCTTAACTTGAACGCGGAAAAAGCAGAAGAGCAGTCAAACTAGAGAAACAAATTATGGGAAAAAAGAGAACCATCATCCCAGAATCAGGTGCTGAGTGTCTGACACAGTACAAAGGTGGGAGAGAGTTCCTAAAACCCTGGCTGGGGACAAACGCAGGAAATAAAACTCACCCTTGCAGCCCCAATGACACAAGATTTGTTTATTTACTTTTAGCTGTGCGACTCTGGGCACCTTGCATTTTAAATAAAGTGGATATATGCCGTCAGACTCAGCCATTTTCCACATGATGCAAAAGTTGAGTTGAGGGAATAACTGGGTGACTTATTTCTCCATTTTCTTTATTATATTTTTTCAGATTTAGTTATGGAGTAAAAATCACCACCAACCTGCACTTATCTTAGGAGAGGCCAGGACTTAAATGTTTTAAGCCACGCATCCTTCCTAAGTAATTAGAAATTCCATCTCAAGCTGTCTGAATTTCAATGAGGCTGTGGGGTATGTCTGTCCTATAGTTTGTGTGGTCGGTCAGCACAGGTTTTGAATGCAGCCATAGCAAGGCTTTCCTTCTTAATAGGATGGACTACTTTTTATTTTCATACCTCTAATATGGTCCCACATATTATTTCAGAGACATAGAGAAAGCTAATTAGTTTAAACCAAATGATAGAGATGACTTAAAATTATTATGATGCAAAGAAGTTTGTTTATTGAATAAAACAATGGAAAAATGATATTTTACTGGATATTGAATGAAGCCAGTCATTAGAATTATGATCACCTATTTTATCTCTAATTACATAAAGTATAAAACATGAACCTATTAAGTTGATTTAAATGACATCAAATGGTAAGGATATTGAGCACTTACATTTTACTTATGAGTTAGACCATTTTATTTTCACAGAAATGGAGATGTCTATAATGACATTTTTATTTATTATTAATTTTCCAAAAACTTTACTTCTGTGCTATTAACATAATTTCTTAAGACTCTTATGTCAGTTTTATAATAAGTGTTTTAGAGTAAAACTAGTAACCAGATAACTTGTTCAAAAGTCCATTCGATGTTAAATTAAAAGTGTTCAGCTTAAATTTGAAGTATTTCAATAATCCCCAAAGGTAACTGTGTGGTACTTGGCTTGAGAAAATAGACTCATCTCTACTCTTTAACTGGAATTCTACCAATCACAGAGACCCCAGCTCTCTTAAATTTTTTGCATCATTAGAGAGGAGGTAATGCTTGAATCTGTCCTCGATCCACTCTGGAATACAAGAGAGTCACAGAGCAGGGAATGACACCTTCAGAAAGAAATGAAGAAAGGACTCATTAAAATTAAATTCGAAGATTGTCTAAAATAAACAGAACTTGGAAATACAGAACTATGGTTACTGTAAAGTGAGAAATGGATAACAGCCCTGCCTCATATCAAAACCTATTTCAGACAGAAAAATTCAACAAATGTTCTCTCTGGTCACCCTTCTGAATAAAACCTACATATTAAAAAGTAATAAAAACATGATGTTTAATAACCTTTCGATTCAAAACCCATGCAACTACCACCCATGTCAAGAAATAGAAAACTTCCAGGATCACCAAGATCTTTCCTCATTTAAACTTCCAGTTACCATCCCCTTTCTCCTTCCATATATTACCACCATCTTTACCTCTCACACTATCTTGAAGGCTAAGGTAAACTATAGTTTAGTTTCCCCTGGTTTTGAAATTTATACAACAAGAGCAATGTAACATGAACTGTTTTGTGTCTAGCTTGTTTTCTTCAAGTTCTTGTAATAAGAGTCGTCCAAGGCCTGGCCTCCATCTCATTGAGGACAGCTCAGCTACATGTAAATTCTTGTGGCTGGTGGATAAGACACACTCACTGATGTAAATCAGTTGGGGCTCAATTTGTACACTGGGGTGGGGTCAACTTTATTGAAAATGAAATGCATAGTAATGACTATATAAAGGACATTTTGAGGCACAGAACTTCTAGAATTATGGAACACTGTTGACTCCTCTCAGTAATTTTGTTTTTGTTTTGCTTCCTTTTTTCTTAAGATAGGTCTTATAAGTGAGTCTACCACTATGTCCAACAAACAGCAGCATAAAGGAATAAACACATTATATCACACAGTTTCTGAGGGTTAAGAATCCTTGAACAACTTAGCAGGATGGATGAGACTCAAGTTCTCTCATGAGGTTGCCATCAGGATGTCAGCTGGGGCTGTGTTATCTGAAGGCTTGACTAGAGTGGGAAAGTCGACTTGCAAGAGGTTCATTACCTAACTGCTACAAATAGACTTTATTTCCTTGCCAGTTCTTCATAAGAGATTTGGTCCCATGTTGCATGGTCCTTTCAACAGGGTTGCTCATGATAGGATAGCAGGCTTTCCCACATCAAGTGATCTGAAAGAGGAAAAAGATGAAAAAGCCACGCTGTCTTTTATGAACTAGACTCAGAAGTGGCTTACTATCATTTCCACTGTGTTTCACTGATCACACAGATCAGTCCTGAGATAATGTGGGAGAAAATTATACAAAGGTACATCAACGTGAAAGCCGGGACATTAGTCTATAACACATACTTTGTGGACATTCAGCTTTACAATAAACACAGACTGATAATATAAGATACATCTCTTTTAGTATTATGAAATTTATAAGTACATTTACAACTGTTGCTATGTAACCTAAAAAAGGACAAGGCAACAGAGAGAGCAGGGTTGGTGTCTATATAATCTCATTTTATACACTATGGCGTGTGGAACAAATTTGTCCCACCATTGTTTTTCTAATTCAATTCCCTTGTCGCACAGCTACACCATCCACTTACATATCATCCATGTCTTCTTTTGCAGAGTTGAGTAGTTTTAACAAAGACTAGCTCACAAAGTTAAAAACATTTACTATCCAGTTCTGTAGAAAATGCTTTGCAACCTATGTGCTTAGATGTAAAGAGAAAACATTCAAAAGCTCCAAAATTATGAAAATGTAAAACAGGGGTTAAAAGTTCCAAATATGTCCAGGCTTTTTTTTTTTAAAGATTTTATTTATTTATCTTCAGAGGGGAAGGGAAGGAGAGAGGGAGAGAAATATCAATGTATGGTTGCTTCCTGCGCATTCCCTGCTGGGAACTGGCCTGCAACCCAGGCATGTGCCCTGACTGGGAATCTAACCGTGATCTTTTGGTTCACAGGCCCGCGCTTAATCCACTAAGCTACACCAGCCAGGGCCAGGCTTCTTTAATTTAAAGAAAATATAAGGCTTCAATGAGCATATTCATATAGTGCTTTTTTGTGCTTTTGTTAACATTTATTGTTATTCTTTTACAGTTGTCCCACTTTTTTGCCCTTTGCTCTCCTCCGCCCAGCGCATGCTCCACAGGACCCCCGCTCCCACAGTCAACCCCCACACCGTTGTCCACATCCTTGGGTCATTCATACAGGTTCTTTGACTAGCCCCTTCCCCTTCTTTCCACCATTCCCCCACCCCGGCCCCTCTGATCACTGTCAGTCTATGTTTCTGTGTCTCTGGTTCTATTTTGCTTGTTAGTTAATTTTGTTCATCCGATTCCTATTATAAGTGAGATCACATGGTGTTTGTCTTTCACCAGCTGGCTCGTTTCACTTAGCATAATATTCTCCACAACTTACCACAGAGAAAACTGGTCAGAGATCCTGCCTCCTTTATAGGACCAACCTCTGCAGGAAATTCTGCCTGATCGCTCCTGAAGCCCAATTTCATCAAATAAATATTAGAACAAATGTAAACAGTTTTAGCCATAGAAAAATACATCTTTGTGTAAATAAGAAGAAGATTGGGAAGTTTCCAATAATGTATAGTTTGAAAATAATGCTTTTAATAAGGGCAAACAGTCTGATACAGCAGGAAAAAGAGAACTCAAATAGACCAAGGAACACCCAGGAACAAACTCCCCAATGTTCTTATTCACACAGAGATGTAATTTTTCTACGGATAAAATTGCTGACATTTGTTCTAATATTTATTTGATGAAATTGGGCCTCAGGAGCGATCAGGCAGAATTTCCTGCAGAGGCTGGCTGTATAAACGAGACAGGATGTCTGACCAACTATCTCCACTGTAAGTTGTCGATAAACAAATCGTCTCTAGGTTCCACTCAAGAGCTTTGAACTTTAAAAAAAACTTACCATAAATAATTAGTTAGTTATTTAGCTCACTGTCCTTACCATGATATACAGAAGCAAAAATGACACTCAAGCATTTCTGGAGATAAGCAAAAAGTTGTATCTACCCAACTATAAAATAACTCTATCAGGTAAAGTTAGATGTCACTGATGGAGTACCTAAGGATGAATGTATTGGGGAACTATAAAAGCACAAGGAGCTACCACCTCACACCTGTCAGAATGGCTATCATCAATCAATCAACAAACAGCTGTGGCCGGGATGTGGAGAAAAGGGAGTCTTCATGCCCCGTTGGTGGGAATGCAGACAGGTGCAGCCACGGTGGGAACCAGTGTGGAGTTTCCTCCAAAAGTTAAAAATGAAGCTGTCCAATGACCCAGCAATTCCAGTTCTGGGTATATATCTGAAAAAACCCAAGACACTAGTTCAAACCAATATGTGCACCCCTGTGTTCACTATAGCATTATTTACAAGAGCCAAGACATGGAAGCAGCCCAAGTGTCCATCAACAGACTAGTGAATAAAAAACTGTGGGGTACAATGGAATGTTAGTTGGCCATAAAAAAAGAATAAAATATTACCATTTGGACAAATACATAAAGGATATTGTGCTAATTGAAAAGTTCAGCCAGAGAAAAACAAATACCATAAGATTTCACTTACATACAGAACCTAAAGAGCAGTATAAACAAACAAAATGGAAACAAACTGAAAGATACGGAGGACAGAGCGATGGCTGTCAGTGGGGAGAGGGGTTGGGGGACTGCGTGAGAAAGTTGAGCTGATTAAGAAGTACAGGTTGGTAGTCACGAAATTGTCAAAAGGATGTAAAGTACAGCGCCAGGAATGCAGTCAGTAATATTCTAAAACTACATGTGCTGCCGTGTGGATACTAGAATGATAAGGAGGAACACTTATACAATATATGATTGTCTAACCACTATGCTGTATACCTGAAACTAATACAAATAAGATGGAATGTAAACTGTAATTGAAAAATAACATGTTTTAAATGAAGAAAGATATATTGGGATAACTCAAATAAGATTCCTTGTCCTGGCACACATGAAGCAAATTCCCACTTATCAGAAATCAAAGGAGCATTTAAATTCAATGAACCATAAAGTAGCAGCAAAGACATTTTTAGGGGTTCGTTGGTATGGTAGGCAGAGCCCTAAGGTGATGCCCAAATGTCCATGCTTTGGTGGACAGCTGTGTAATTCTCTCCCCTTTAATTTCAGTGGGGTTTGTGGACACAGGCTTACCTCTTTTTGTTGAGCTTTGCTTTGCTTTGTTGCACTTTGCAAGTGTAGCATTTTTTATAAGTAGAGGGCAAGACCCTGTACCAGCAAAAAGACGAAGTCTGTTTTTCTGCAATACTTGCTTTATTAAAGTGGTCTGGGACCAGATTGGCAATTTCTCCATTGTATGCCTATATGATGGAATGTTACTCTGTGATTAGAATACATTAAATTATAAAGATGAAGCTATTTTTCAGATGTAACTAAGGTTCCACATTAGCCAGTTTTTCATTAATCAAAAAGATATTATTATGGATGAACTTGACTTAATCAGGTGAACGGTTAAAAGAGACCATACGAGTCAGACAGAGAGAGGAGTCAGAGATGCTCTTCTTCAGGCCTTGAAGAAGCAAGCAGCCACGGTTGTGACTGCCTATGGAGCGGGGTGGTCCAGGAAGTCCTGCAGCCAGAAGGAACTAAATTATGCCACGGCCTGAATGAGCTTGAAAGAGAAATCTGAGTTCAGATTAGAAGGCAGCCTTGGTCGGAGGCTGTGAAACCACAAGGAAGGAAACAACGGAGTCTTGCTCAGTTCCTGATCCAAAGATAGTAAGAGATAATAAACGTGCATAGTTTTAAGTTCCTAGACTTCTCATAATTTATCAGGAACCCACACATAACGTGTATTATATACATTCAGGGTTACACATTTAGGGTTACAGGATAAAATTAAAGAAAAGGAAGTACACACCAATTATTGCCATATTATTTTGTTGCTTTGTGTGCTTCTTGGACATTTCTGATAGGTAGCAGCTAGGAATGAGCGGACTGACGGGCAATAAAGGCAGAGCCCTCGCCATTACAATCCAACAAAGAACTTAATACAGGAGGCTGGAAGCAAAAGGAAGACATGTCTCACCCATTGACTCGGCACTCCTGAGCTCGGTACAGTTAGACTGCCCACTGTCTCCAGCATCACAAGCAAAAATAGCACAGGAGAAGGGGAGTTCTTGATACCGGAAAAGGGGAGCTACTGTGAGCTTCCATAAAAATCTTACTACGATTGCCAGATACAAGCAAGAATTGCACAGGAGGAAGAGGGGCCTATGCTGGGAAAGGCGGCCTCTAGAACAATTTCACTAAGACAAAGAGCTTTTACTAACTGAGAAGGAAAGCCTTTGTCGCTGTACATTATTCCCAAGATTTAGAAGGTGAAGAAGGAGGGGTACCTCTAGAAGCTGACTAAGGTATGTAACCCCTGAACTTCGATAGTCAGTGTACTTAGATTAGCTAAGTACCCACTTGCAGCCTCAGTTCAAATGTGTAGAACAAACTTACTAACAACTTTACTTCCTCTCCACATGGGGCATTTAGACTAGCTGGGTGCCTGCTTGCAGCTTTGTGCTGATGTGTTTCATAAATAAACTTGCTATCTCATTTCCTCTATATGAGTTTGTCTCTCACTTGAATTATTCTCTTGCAGTGAGACAAGAACCAAGCCCAGGGAGGGGGCCTCCTAACTCTGGCCTCTCTCTCATCCATAACATCTCCTCACCCTAGCCATTTTGGCTTACATCTAACACTGAGATATTCACTCAATTAAATCATTCCATGTGTGCTAGCCTATTTCAAACAACAAGAAACAGAGAACAAAATAATAAAAATAGTCTTTCCCCAGAGAATATGTCAAGAATCTTATGTTGGAAGTATAAAAAAATAAAGTTACATGGTAGAAGACATTTATATTTAAAGAAAAGTCTTTTCTACCCCAACTGCAAAGATGCTTTCAGGATGAACAAAAGCAAAATGCAGGTAAGCGTGAGAGGAAAATATTAGAAATGAAATTGGTCAGATGGACACGGTCTGAGTGTGACTAATATGACAAGGCCAGGCTGCCCCACTGAATGGGTGACTAGTATCCTCCATTCAAGCCAGAACTTCCCATCATGGTACTCTGAAATTATATGGGAGCTGGAAAACTTCGGAGTTGTAATTGGGAGACAATAGGCATTCTCTTCTCTCAGTGGAGACAAATGTTGCCATGGGTTACTCTCTGAAATTAGACATCATTCCCCACATTCGGCACCTTCTGTTTCCTCATCGCTCCTGGGTATCTTTAAAAGCTCATGAGTCCTCAGAACAAAGGCAGGTAGGGCTCTGCACACCTTGTGGGTAAGGGTGTGAGAAGTAATCATTGAACCTGCACCAGGTGTGGCGAATGGAAACACTGAGTTTATGAATGTCATTACTGACATTTATCCTGGCCAGAAATTTTGAAAAAGGAACATCCTTGGTTTGTTACAGAGAAAACCATGCTAAGTAGAAAGACAATTGAATGGAAGAAACAAAAATTCCTAAAGAAACTGCCTTGTGGGAGGAGGTCAGGGATATGGGATAGCTGAAATAGAAAACTATTCATTTTAATTATAAGCTAATCTATACTGTTTTTATTGAATTTTAAATGTGTTATTTTGAAATCACATAGGCAACAAAGCCAAAACATATAATAAAATATCCAGGAGGTACAATACATGTTATCTTAGTTCAACAGTTGAAAGGTGTTACAATCTTTTTTTCATAATATAAGTGCATTTTTCCTAAGTCAATCTTTATAAAAGAAAGTAAAGAGTTCAGTTTGCAGCCCTATTATATTTATACTTTGAGAAATAAAAAATACAAGGTTATTTTCTTTTCCTGGTTCCTTATATAATAAAAATCAACTTGAGTTCTTAATTTTTATCATTTAACTGAAATATAAAACTAGTAAATAAATAGGTATGTCAATATAAAGTTTTGAAGGTATCTGTACAACAATTTACCAAAAAGAGGAAATCGGTTTTTGAAATCTGTGAGACTATAAAAATTCCACCCAGGTTTGAGGAACTGGACCTCACTGTGCCCCCAGCCCTTCTAAAACATGCTCAGAAAGCCCTCTGTAAAATGGGATGCCTCCTCTTCCACACACACAAAAAAGGAATTGTTCATTTTACACTTAACTTTTGGGAAAAGGTTCTTGGGATTGATTAGATATTAAGACCTTCAATGCACATGTGACTCTTTCACTGGTTGATAAGCATAAGGCCAAAAAAAAAAAAAGAATAAAGAAATAGGTATAGTAAATTTATGTGATCAGAGCTTGGAGCCCCTTTACCCTCATAAACTCTGAAAGCAGTCACACAGGAACCCCGTATTTGACCAACAATTTAAAACTGTCTCACGGAACTGAGGAGCACCAGGAAAAGATGCACAAACGTGTTCCCCTCTGAAGCTGGAGGATGCGGTGAGGAAGCTGTCCGGCGGCACTTCCAGCTCCACATCACAGCACAGACATATCCAGAAAGAGCTAACTTCCAGGAAAGTGAGATGAACATGGGAATTCCCAGTTTAGTATTGCAAACCAAGGTCTGAAATGATGTTGATAGATATTATTCGATGTAAATTATTTTATTTAAATTTTGGCAGAGAAAATTTGTCAGAATGTACACGTGAAAACATATTACACTCAATATTGATCATGTGCATTATATCAAAATATTCATGAAATTATTTATCTTGCTGCTTCATCATTTTAGGTGTACATGAACAAATTTCATCAATTTTAAAACGTGTTTTCAAATATGAGCAGGGATCCCCCCAAATACATGAATTATCTGCTGGAGGGTGGACCCATGGTAGTACAGGCTTCCCCACTAGGTGAGTGTTCTAGGAACCCACCTGTATCAGCGTGCTAGCTGGTGCTATTGCAAAAGGCTGTGTTTGGCTTCAGTGAACTTTATTTGAAGACTCTTCCAAAGCATTTGCCGATTTCATGACGTGTAATTTACAAACACACCTGCCAGCACTGGGCTGAATGTTCAGCAGTCTTTGACCAAACATGGCTTGACCCCTGTGCCCCACTCTCCCTATTCATGGCTTTTCTTATTTGTTTGTTTCCCTGATGAACAAAGTCCTCAAAGAGAAATGTTTTGCCAGTGTGGAAGAGGTGAAACAAAAAATGGCAGAAGCACTAAAAGGCATCAAAATCAATGAATTCAAAAAAAATTGTTTTGAGCCCTGACTAGTGTGGCTCAGTGGATTGAGCCTGGGCTGCAAACCAAAGGTTCTTTGGTTCAATTCCCAGCTAGGGCACATGCCTGGGTTGCGGGCAAGGTCCTCAGTGTGGGGTAAACGAGAGGCAACCACACATTGATATTTCTCTACCTCTCTTTCTCCCTCCCCTCCCCCTCTCTAAAAATAAATAAAATCTTTAAAAAAAGAAGCTGTTTTGAGCAGTGGAAAAAACATCTGAATAGGTGTATTACATCAAATGAAAAGTACTTTGAAGGTGACTGAAGTTTAGACATGAAAGAAGAAATACACAATTTTTAATAAATCAATTCCAGTTTGGGGAGGTCCCCCTAAAATATATAAGATATAATATGAAACATTTTACAAATCCCAGGAGTAGCTAATCAGTAATAATGTAACAGGTAAACTTACCATTCTTAGAAATACTGGACCTTCACGGCCCACCCTTCTGCCCTAAGCAACAGCTAAATACGCTGTTGTTTACAGATGTAAGGATTTTGATCTTCACAGGATTCATCCAAAACACTGTTGCTTGTGCCATACAGGATGCAATTCTTTGTGTTTACAATGCGAAATAGTGAATATCTGTAAAGAAAAATAACCTAAGAACCCTGAAACACCAATCCAAAAGAACCTTTGCACCCCAATGTTCATAGCAGCACAATTTACAATAGCTAAATGCTGGAAGCAACCTAGATGCCCATCAGTAAATGAATGGATCAAAAAACTATGGTACATT
>JAPYXV010002823.1:0-12800 GCA_028533065.1 Trachops cirrhosus
TCTTGCTCTGCACCCACTCCCCTCATTCTTCCAGGCAGTCTCAGCCTCCACGTGCATGACCCACCCATCTCCCTGGGCTCTCTGTTCCTGGTCCTCTTCCACCCTGAGGACCACTTCTCCCACTTCAGCCTCCCGGTCCCAGCTCACACCCTGAATCTTATCACTTACCTGAAACTGCCCCACCTCCCAGGCACCCTTTCCATCGACCTTAGTCTTTGGCCACCTACTCAAGGACTGGCTTTGAACCAATTCATTGGTGACAGAGACTCCAGCCCATCAACCCTCCTCTGGCTTCTCTTCACTTTCCACCCAGCAGAGAGTCCATGCGTCCTCATTAGACTCACTCCCTTGGAAAAGTCCCCAATCCCCTTCCCTCTCCCTCCTATCATACTGTCCTAACAAAATCTTGGCCCTGACAAAACCTCAGCAGAGCCAAGCATTGCCGAAGAAAACAACAGCCAGGCCGATGGGGGCATTATGATTTCTTGCTCACCACCCTCCAGTGAGCCCCAAGGGCATCCAACAATCCTGAGACATTTTTGAATTATGCTCCCTCTCTCACTCCCTTTGCTCCTCCAAACTGCACCTGGCCCCCTGCCTCCTTCCCACTTTCACCTGGCAGCTTTCTTCTCATGTCACTGGAACACAGAGCCATCAGACAAGAGCTTTCTCAGCTTCTTATGACCAAATTCATCCACCTACGCCAGACCCCAGGCCCTGTGTCCTTTTACTCTCCTGACACCACAGAGGATGGGTCCCTCCTCCCAAAGGCCAGCTGTCCACGGGAGCCCTGGATCCCATCCTCTCAGTTATGATGCCCACTCTGCTAGCTGCATCTTCACTCTCTATCTCCACCAAAGCATTCCCTTTAGCGTCAAAACATGGTCTTGTGGCCTGGCCATGTGGCTTGGTTGGTTAGAGCATCATCCCAAACACCAAAAGGTTGCAGGTTTGATCCCCGATGAGGGCACATACCTAGGTTGCAGTTCTGATTCCCCAATCAGAAAAAAAATTCTTAGGTGAAGATTTAAAAAAAAAAAAAACTTCCAGTCAAGATGAAGGCCTAATTAGACACACTTCACCTCCTTGTGAACCATAGAAAGAATTACAACCAGATCTCAAAAAGCAATAACACCCAGAACTGTCAGAATATTGAGCTGTATGGAAATCTGACAACTACAAGGATTTAAAGAAGCCACATTCATCCAGATGGGCGGAGTTGTGGAGATGGGACAGAGAGGCGGTGTGGCATAGACAAAGAGCGGCACAGTGGAGGTGGCAGAACAGAAGGTCCCACATTCATATGTGGTAGATAAAAATTGGCAGGGATACCCAGGAGTGAGCAATACAGGCCCCAGGCCAAACCACACAGCCCAGGATTCCAGCAGCGAAGAGATAAATCCCCATTATCTCTGGCTGCAAAAACCAGTGGGGGTTGAGGCAGTGGAAGAAACTGCTGGATTTTTGCTGCTAAAAGGGACTGCATGGACTTAGAATGTACGAAAACCCCAGGGCAGCAGCTGGAGGGACATCAATCGCATACAGTAAAGCAGGCTGCCCCACCCTGGCGATTCCCTAAGACTCCGCCCCACACAATTTACAGGTGCCTTTGCCACAGAGGCCATGCTACTAAGACAGGGAGTAAGAGCAGCTCTACCTAATACATAAAAAGCAAACACAGGGAGGCTGCCAAATTGAGGAGGCAAAGAAATATGGCCCAAATGAGAGAACAGAACAATACCCCAGAAAAAAGAACTAAATGAAATGGACATAGCCAACCTATCAGATGCTGAGTTCAAAACAGTGGTGGTAAGGATGCTCAGAGAACACACTGAGTAAGGCAAAAAAGTAAAGGGAGAAATGAGGGTTACACAAAACGAAATAAAGAAAAATCCAACAATAATGAAGGGAAGTAAGCCAGACTCAAATCAACAATTTGGAACAAAAGGAAGAAATAAACATTCAAATAGAAGAGAAAGAAAAAACAAGAATTCAAAAAAATGAGGAGAGGCTTAGGAACCTCTGGGACAACTTTAAACGTTCCAACACCTGAATCATAGGGGTGCCAGAAGGAGAAGAGGAAGAGCAAGAAATTGGAAAACCTATTTGAAAAAATAATGAAGGAAAGACAACTTCCCTAATTTGGCAAAGGAAATAGATAGATATACAAGTCCAGGAAGCAGAGAAAGTCCCAAATAAGTGGGAGCCAAAGACAACCACACCAAAATGCATCATAATTAAAATGCCAAAGGTTAAAGATAAAGAGTGAATCTTAAAAACAGCAAGAGAAAAGCAGAGAGTTACCCACTAAGGAGTTCCCATAAGACTATCAGCTGATTTCTCAAAAGAAACTTTTCGGGCAAGAAGGGACTGGCAAGAAGTATTCAAAGTGTTGAAAAACAAGGACCTACAACCTAGATTACTCTTCCCAGCAAAGGTATAATTTATAATGGAAGGGGAGATAAAATGCTTCCCAGACAAGGTAAAGCTAAAGAAGTTCATCATCACCAAGCCATTATTACATGAAATGTTAAAGGAACTTATTTAAGAAAAAGAAGATCAAAACTATGAACATCAAAATGACAACAAACTCACAACTATCAACAACTAAATCTAAAAAACAAAAACAAACTAAGTAAACAACCAGAACAGGAACAGAATCATAGGTATGGAGATCATTTGGAGGGTTATCAGCTGGGAGGGAGAAGGGGAGAATGGGGGAAATGGTGCAGGGATTAAGAAGCATAATTGGTAGGTACAAAATAGACAGGGGTTGTTAAGAATAGTATAGGAAAGGGGGAAGCCAAAGAACTTACATGCACAGCCCATCAAAATGAACTAAGAGGTGGGGATTGCTGGAGGGAGCAGAGGAGAGCAAAGGGGGAAAAATTGGGACAACTGTAACAGCCCAATCAATAAAATATACTTTAAAAAAAATACCATGGTCTTGTACAAATGCATTTGAAAAAGCCAAAACAACCATCAAAAAACCTGTCTTTCCCCTACACCCCCCTCACTCAGGACTGCCTCACTTCTCCGCAGTCCTTCAGAGCCCAGCTTAGAAGGACCTGCTTATACTGCCTACACTCTACCACCTCCTTCCCCTCTCTGTCTGCCTCTGCCCTGCCTCTTGGCTAGAATGCTCTTGTCCACATCGCCAACAGTCCCATGCTCTCCAACGCAGTGGGCACTGGTTCTTGTCCCATCAGTCAGTGGACCACTTGATAATGGACTACGATGGTGCGGAGGCTCCTGGGTGCCATGCTTTCTGCTTCTCCTCTCACGCCTCTGTCTCCTGCTCAGCTTCCACCTCCTCTATCTACCTCTCAACATCAGAGTCTGGTTCTAGGCCCGCATCTTCTCCATTATACTCCGCCTCTGTTATGTTGGCCATCCCATAACCTTAGACACCATCTCTACTATGGCAACTTCTAAAGTCTCTCTCCTGTTCACAAGATTCACATCCAACTACCTACTTGACATCACCACTGGAATGCTTCCCAGGACTTTAAAAACAGAACACTGTTCACTATTCTCCATCAGCAGACCCACCACCTCAGAATAGGCCACTCCATCTCTCACCTGGACCGTGTAACATTTCTGCATGTGTGACTGTCCTCGGTCTCTACTCAAGCCAGAGTGATTCTCTACCTTTCAAAATCTGCACCAAACTCTTGTATTCCCATTTCCAATATATTAATTGATAAAAACAGACAAACAACTGAAAGCAGGGTCTTGAAGAGATATTTGTGCACCCATGTTCAGGACGTCTTTAGTCACAATAGGTGAAAGGTAGAAGCAACCCAGGTGTCCACCGACAGACAATCGCATAAACGAACGGTGGTGTATATGCACAATGGAGTATCATTTAGCCTTAAAAAGTAAGGACATTCTGACACATGCTACAATAGGGATGAACCTTGGGGACGTTTTGCTAAATGAAATTAAGTCCATCACACACCGCACTCACACCAACCCTGGGTAATTCCACTTACATAAGGCATCTAGAGTAGTCAAATTCATAAGAGACAGAAAATAGGATGGTGGTCGCCAGGGGCTGGAAGGGAGAGGGTGGGAAATTGTTGGTGAATGGATACAGAATTTTAGTTTTGAAAAATGAAAGAATTCTGGAAATTGCTTGCACAATAATGTAAATGTACTTAACACTACTGAACTATACACTTAAAAAGTTAAGATACTAAATTTGATGTTTTGTGGGTTTTTTGCAATCAAAAATAAAATAGACGATCATAGATTAGCTCGTGCTTCTCCCTTGCTTTAAACCCTATGATAGTTTCTCATTTCTCTGAGAATAAAATCTGAGTTTCTTACCTGGTGTGGAAGACCCTGAGGACTTCAGCTTCCCTGTCACCTCCTCCCCTGCTCTGGGTCCCCCGCTCAGCCACTCCGGCTGCCTGAGATGGTGCCCAGGCTCTGTCGTCACATCTGCCCACAGCAGGCTCCTTCATTCTTCACCCTGACCTGACATTGCTGTTCCCTCAGACAGGCCTTCTCTCGCCAACCTATATGTAGATTTCCCCATCTTTCCACGTGTCTGTCCTCCGTTTATCTCCTTCAGGCCACTTTTCTCAATGTGCAATTGCATACTTACCTGTTTGCTGTCTGCGTCCCATTAACATGACCACCACAGCCCCCGCTCCAGACGCTAAGCTCCAAGGAGGCAGGAAACAGAGTCATTTGTTCTCCTCACATGGCTGGACACACACTCGGCATCCCATATCTCTTTGCCGATGAGTGAATGAGCCCCTCACTTTTTTCTCCGTGTAGTAACAGAGCAGTGAGTCTGCCATTCCTGGAACGAAAGCCTAGCCTTTTAGTAGCTGTGGGACCTAGGGCAAAGAACTTGAGCTTCAGGTTCAAATGGAATATCTTGTAAGGTAGTTTGGGAAATTATTATGTGAAATACATATGAAGTGCTTGCCACTGGTATATATCAACAATTTAGTACCTAACATCATTATGCTCTATACCTTCAGGGAGATACATTACATTCTACACTTCGGGGGAATACTATTGCTTTCGGGGAGCGGGGGGATGTGCAGAGAGGTCACAAATCACTTTGAAAGTTTGATTAGAAACATAAAACCTTTCAGCCCCAGCCAGGTAGCTCAGTTGGTTAAAGGTTGTCACTATACACCAAGGTTGTGGGTTCAAACCCCGGTCAGGGTACATACAGGAATCATCCAATGAATGCACAAACAAATGAAACAACAAATCGATTTCTCTCTCTCCCTCTCTTTCTCTCTCTCTCTCCTTTTCTCCCTAAAATCAATAAGTAAAATTAAATACATAAATATAATGCCATCTTGCCATTCCAGTCAAAATGGCAACATAGGCAGACATGGCTCACCTCTTCACACAACCAGATCAAAATTACAACTAAAATATAGAACAACCATCACTCAGGAATGTCAGAAATCAAGTTGAGTGGAAGTCTGACAATGACAGAATTAAAGAAACCACATCCATCCAGACTGGTAGGAGGGGCACGGACATGGAACCAGTTGGCCCCACAACCACATGGATAAAAATTTGGGAGGGATATCTCGGGGGCGAGGAGTCCCAGACCTACACCAGGCCCCACAGCCCAGGATTCCAGTGCCAGGAAGATAAGTCTCCACAACTTCTGGCTGCAAAAACCAGTGGGGATTGAGTTGGTGGAGGGCGACGCTGCTGAAGCCTCAAGCAGTTTCTCTTACAGAACCCACACACAGACTCACCTACTCAGACTCGCTCCCTTTGAGCTCCAGCACCAGGGTGGCAGCTTGAAGGGCACCAGTGGCATACAGGGAGGAAGACTGAAGTATCCGGCATCAGGACAAGCAGAGTCCATTGTCCCTTTGCTGAGCCCTCTCCCCACAGAGCCAGTAGGCTGGTACCTTATCTGGGATTCCATCAACCTGGCTAACACTGTTAGCCAAGGTGTGACCCACCTTGGAGATCCACAGAGGGTCTACCCCAAGTAATATACAGGCCCACTCAAGCTGCTTTTCCTTAAGAATGGCTAGTTTTGTCTCCTATCAAACAAGCAACAGCTGGCTTCAGTGAGCCCTAGCAGCAGCCAGATTATAGTCACAGCTTGGCTTCACCTGGAAACCTCCAAGCCCAGCACAAGTAGCAGCCATCTCAAATAGCTTTACAGCTCAAGCAGGGTGCCCCAGGCAAAACACAGGTGAAGGCTGACTTCGCCTGCACCACCCGGGAAACCTAGGACAGCTACAGACCATGTCAGAGCACCACCCAGTGGACAGCTACAGACCACGTCAGAGCACCACCACCCTGCCCCTGCACAGCTGTTCCTCCACAGAGGGTGCAAGTTAGTGGTAAGTAGACACAGCCAAACCTTGAAGCTGACTAGCTGCTTGGGTAAATCCCTTTACTTGGGTAAATCCCTCCCATTGATCTGCCAACAGCAACCAAGGCTCAACTACAAGAGGAGGGTGTACTCAGCCCACACGAAGGGCACACCTTGAGCACCCAGCTTGGGTAATAGGGGAGGCTGTGCCACTGGACCCTACAGCACACCTACTGCATTAGGCCATGCTACCAAGACATGGAGTCAAAGCAGCTCTACCTAATATATAGAAACAAACACAGGGAGGCTGCCAAAATGAGGAGACAAAGAAACATGGTCCAAATGAAAGAAAAGATCAAAACTCCAGAAAAAGAGCTAAATGAATTGGAGATAAGCAATCAGTCAGATGCAGAGTTCAAAACACTGGTTATATGGATGCTCAAGGAACTTAGTGAGGACCTCAACAGCATAAAAAAAGACCCAGAAGTGAAGGATACACTAATTGAAATAAAAACAACTTACAGAGAAACAACAGTAGAATAGATGAAGCTGAGAATCACATCAATGATTTGGAACATAAGGAACAACAAAACAACCACACAGAATAACAAGAAGAAAAAAGAATCAAAAAAATTGAGGACAGAATAAACAGCTTCTGGGACAACTTTAAGAAGTCCAACATTTGCCCCATAGGGGTTTTAGAAGAAGAAAAAAAAGCAAAAAATTGGAAGTCTATTTGAAAAAAATAGTGAAAGAAAACTTTCCTAATTTGGTGAAAAAAAATAGACATGCAAGTCCAGGATGTGCGGAGAGTCCCAATTATGATGGATGCAAAGAGGCCCGTTCCAAGACACATCATTATTAAAAGGCCAAAGGTTAAAGATAAAGAGAGAGTCTTAAAAGTAGCAAGAGAAAAGAAGTTAGTTACTGGAGGGTTGCCAAATGAGAGGGGGAAGGGGGAGAATAGTGAAGAGGTGAGGGGATTAAGAAGTACAGATTGGTACAGAATAGCCATGGGGATGTAAAGTACAGTACAGGAAATGGAGCAGCCAAAGAACTTATACACGTGACCCATGGACAAGAACAATAGTGGGGGGATTGTCTGAGGGTATAGGGGGCACTGGGTGGAGGGGGGAAGACAAGGGGAATCAAGACAACTGTAATAGCATAATCAATAAAATATAGCCCTGGCTGGCATAGCTCAGTGGATTGAGCGCGGGCTGCGAACCAAAGCATCGCAGGTTCGATTCCCAGTCAGGGCACATGCCTGGGTTGCAGGCCAGGTCCCCAGTGGGGACCACATGAGAGGCAACCACTCGTTAATGTTTCTCTCTCTCTCCTTCTCCCTCCCTTCCCCTCTCTAAAAATAAATAAATAAAATCTTAAAAAAAATAAATAAAAATAAAATATAATTAAAAATAAAAATAAAATGAAATGGAAATGGGAAAAATTAAATATATACATATATAACCTTTCTCTGGATAGAAAAATCAACAAATACAACTAACCACAGGCACACATAGTTTTACATATAAATTCTAAAAGTTCATTGACCACCGCAAGACCGACCAGAAGAGTTACCAGGTTAAGAACCCTAAATATAGGTGAGAAAAACAAAATTAATATGACGAAAGAACTGAGAACTGGGTAGTGTTCAAGAATGCCTGGAGGGAAGTAAGAACTCTAACCAGACCCACAGGTCCAAAGCAGTCATCCTCAGTTCTACAGTGCCCTCTGGTGGTGGTCTGTAATTATAGCATAGGACTCCTATTCCCGGGGAGGAAACAGGATTCTGTGGGAAAGTGCTCCTGGGTCTCTCTCTCTCTGTCTCCCCCTAATCAGATGGCTAAACAAATCAGATGGTTCTGTCCACAACCATCTTCCCCACAGCCCATCTCTTAGGCATTTAAAGTCTCCTGGAGAAGTGAAATGTTTCCAAGCACAGTTTTATCAATGGGTCCTCAGGAATATTGGCAGTTTCAGGGGAAAAAGCAATCACTGTTTTTCCCTGCCTTTCACAAATTTGAAATATGGCATTGATTATGGCTGTCAGAAACATCTCATTCTGTTAATAATTATTGCATTTCTGCCCTGGCTGGTGTGACTCAGTGGATTGAGCGCCTACTCGTGAAAAGTCGCCGGTTCAATTCTGGGAATCTGGGCCGTGCCTGGGTTGCAAGGAGGGTTCCCAGTTGGGGTCCTGTGAGAGGCAACCGATCAATGTATCTTTGGTGCATAGATGTTTCTCTCCCTCTCTCCTTCCCTTCCCCTCTCTCTAAAAATAAATAAATAAACTTTAAAAAATAATAATCATTGCATTTCTAATACTACAATCTTACAGGTTTCAAAACTGCTTTAATTAAGAGGGACATTTACCTTGGCTAATCATATTTTCCTGGCATATGCATATTTTTGTTTATGTTTTAAAATGTGCTTCATGTGTCTCCAAATTACAAAAAGTCATTAATGGCTTAAAAGTGCTTTATTGACTTAAGTAGCAAGGCAGATAATAATATAGATCTAACAAATCAGAACATCATCCATAAACAGTGACCAGAGTTTCCATGGAAATGCATGTCTGTATGTGCTGGGACAAAGGAAAACTGGTCATTTGCACAATAAGCAAGAAGAAGCTGCAGACAGGAACTGCCATCAAGATTATCAGGAACCTGGGTTGTATTGACTATTCGCCTCTTGTTCTCAATGTATATCAGCTGTGAAATGTCAAAACACAGCTGGCAGTCATCAAAGCATCTGTACTGGTTACAGTCAGAGCCTACTGATTTTTCCAGAATAAACACCAAGTAACATTTCCCGGAATGAAAATTTAATTTTGGGTTAAAGACAGAGAAAGTTGCCCTGGTCTGTGTGGCTCAGCTGGTTGGAGCATCATCCTGTAACCAAAAGACTTCGGGTTCGATCTCCAGTCCAGGGACACACGGGCTGCAACCAATCAATGTTTCTCTCTCACATCGATGTTTCTCTGTCTCCCTTGCTCTCTACCTTCCTTTCTCTCTAAAAGCAATGAAAGAATGTCCTCCGGTGAGAATAAAATAAAATAAGGCAGAGAGAGGCACCAGGAACGGAGCACAGCACTCAAAGTTGGACTCATTCCCTAGAACAAATACAAGTACAAGAGTCACAGCAACACAGAAGCCAGGCAAACCAGTTGTGAAGTCCAGGACAGGCACACTGAGGGACACAGCGGTTTTATCAAATGCCACTGCTGGGTGTCACACAAAAACAGCCAACCATGTGCAAGAGCTACCACCACCGGGCAGGGCGGCTAGCTTTCCGTTCTCCTTACGGTTAGCTAACATCCTGACGTACAGACTGTGAAGCGGCTTTTGGAAAGGGAGAGTATATGCGATGGCAAAGAAGTCATTGGATTTTTGTTCCCCTATCTCCAAAATTCCCTACGACCAGAGAAAACATTTGTGTTACTAGAGATTATTTTGTGAATGAAAAAGGCACACTGGAGTCACTGCAGGTGGAGCACTGGTTTTAGCAGCAAGAAGGCAGGGAGTTGATATTTTAATAAAAGAGGCCGTGCCTCTCCTTGCTTCAGTTTTTGTTCTGAAAATTGGGAATGATGATGATAATAATAATAGTAGTAATACTGACTATTTCATACTTTGTGGCAAAGATTAGTGAAGAAATGCATGTCAGGTGTTTAGGGCAATGTCTGGCAGAGATAAAGTACTCAATACAAGTTATCTGTTGGAATTTCCTCAAATAACTAAAATGGAACTGCCTTTTGATCCAGTGATTCTGCTGGGATTATACCCTAAGAATCCCAAAACACCAATTCAAACGAACCTATGCACCCCAATGTTCATAGCAGCACAATTTACAATAATAGCCAAGTGCTGGAAACAACCTAGGTGCCCACCAGTAAATGAGTGGATCAAAACACTGTGGTACGTTTACACAATGGAATACTATGCAGCAGAAACAAAGAAGGAGCTCCTACCCTTCACAACAGCATGGATGGAACTGGAGAGCATTATGGTAAGTGAAATAAGCCATGCGGTGAAAGACAAATACCATGTGATCTCACCTTTAACTGGAACCTAATCAACAAAACAAACAAACGAGCAAAATAGAACCAGAGCCATGGAAACAAGGAACAGACAGACAGCACCCAGAGCAGGGTGGGCAGGGCAGTGGAGAGCAACAGAGGATAAATTGGGACACCTAAAGTAGAACAACAACAAAATAGTCAAACTTATAAAAAATAAAAAAATAATTCAAAAAGTTATCTGTTGTTATTATCACCCCATCGATGGCAGGTTGAACACTGTTTAATTCACAGAGAACCGCCGACAGTCGATATGCCTCCTGAACCCTCCTGCACCCAGTTCAGTGTTGAAGGAAGTAGAAAACATCGTCACTGTGATTCAAGCTGCAGTCACTAAGGACGCATTCTTTTCAACATGTTCACGCAGAAATAGGCAGCAAGGACAAGAACGGCTTCCTCCTCCCCACACCTAGGAAGTCTGCTGACTCTACAGGGCAAAGGTGCTCACATGAATGTCGTTTGTTGTAACATCTTTATTGAGATGTAATTCACATTCATAAAATCCGTCATTTTAAAGTGTGCTCCTCAGTGGTTTTAGGTTTCACTCTGTTGTGTAACCATCATCATTATCTAATTTCAGAACACTTCTATCATCCCAGAAAGAAACCCTGTGCTTGTTAGCAGTTCGTCCAAATTCCCTCCCTGCCCCATCCCCTCCCTGGCTTCCTTCACTTAGCACGCCATTTTCAAGGCTTATCCCTGCTGCAGCTTGTACCAGGTCTTCATTCCTCCCGATGGCTGAATAATGTCCCATCATATGGATATGCTACATTTTGTTCATCTATTCACCACCCAATGGACCTCTGGGTTGTTTCTACTCTTTAGCTATTGTGAATAAGGCTGCTATGGACACGCACGTGCAAATTACTGTGTGAACATGTTTTCAATCTTCTAAAATGTTTTCTCTTACCTTTTTAAAAGAATTTATTTTATTTTTTTAATATTTTATTTATTTATTTTTAGAGAGAGAAGAAGGGAGAAATCGAGAGAGAGAAACATCAGTGTGTGGTTGCCTCTTGCCTGCCCCCCACTGGGGACCTGGCCTGCAACCCAGGCATGTGCCCTAGACCAGGAATTGAACTGGTGACCCTTCAGTTCACAGGCTGTCATTCAATCCACTGAGCCACAACAGCCAGGGCATAAAGAATTTATTTTATTATTATTATTACTTTTAATCCTCACCCAAAGATATGCTCTTTGATTTTTTAGACAGAGGGGATGACAGGGAGAGAGAGGAGTAGAGAATCATCAATGTGAGAAAGAAACATCGATTGGTTGCCTCTCACGTGTGCCCTGACTGGGGACCAAACCCACAATCCAGGCATGTGCAACCCAGGCACGTGCCCTGACCAGGAATCAAACCCACTATCTTATGGTCCGGGATGATGCTCTAACCAACTGAGCCCCACCAGCCAGGGCTCTCTAAACTTTTTTAAACTTTTATTTCTTTATTTTTAGACACAGGGGAGGGGAAGGGAAAAAGGAGAGAAACATCAATGTGTGGTTGCCTCTTGTGTGCCCCCTGCTGGGGACCTGGCCCGCAACCTAGGCATGTACCCTAACTGGGAATCGAACCGTGATCCTTTGGTTCACAGGCCCATAAACAAACCACTGAGATACACCAGCCAGGGCTCTCTAAACTTTTTGAGGAACTATCAAACTATTTTCCTCAGCAGCTGAACCATTTTACATTCCCATGAGTTTCAATTTCTCTACATTCTCACCAACACCTATTTTCTTTTTTTATTATTATAGCTATCTTCGTGGGTGTGAAGTGATATTCCATTATGGGTTTTTTTTTAAGATTTTATTTATTTATTTTTAGAGAGGTTAAGGGAGGGAGAAGGAGAGAGAGAGAGACATCAATGTGTGGTTGCCTCTCATGTGGTCCCCACTGGGGACCTGGCCCACAACCCAGGCATGTGCCCTGACTGGGAATCGAACCTGTGATGCTTTGGTTCGCAGCCCGCACTCAATCCACTGAGCTACGCCAGCCAGGGCTCCATTATGGTTTTGGTTTGCATTTCCCTAATAACTAACGCTGCTGAGCATCTTTTCATGTGTTTATTGGCCATTTGTTTATCTTCTTGGAAGAAATGTCTATTCAAACCCTTTGCCCATTTTTAAATTGTTGTCTTTTTATTGTTATTATTGACAGTTCTTTATATATTCTGGATACCAGACTCTTATCAAATATATTATTTGCAAATATTTTCTCCTATTCTGTATGTTGTCTTTTCACTTTCTTGTTAGTGTCCTTCAACCCACAGAAGTTTTTTCTATTTTGATTAAGTCTGGCATAGAATCATATTTATTTTTTCTTTGATTGTTTGTGCTTTTGGTGCCATGTCTAAGAAACCATTGCCTAATCCATGATCATGCAGATTTTCACTTATGTTTCTT
>JAPYXV010002824.1:0-12798 GCA_028533065.1 Trachops cirrhosus
AAAAAAAAATTGGGCAAAGGACCTGAACAGACACTTCTCCAAGGAGGACATACAGAGGGCCCAAAGACATGAAAGAATGCTCAACATCATGAGCCATCAGAGAAGCAAATTAAAATGACAATGAGATACCACTTCACACTGGTCAGAATGGCCATCATAAACAAATCAACAACAAATGCTGGTGAGGCTGTGGAGGAAAGGTAACCCTAGTGCACTGTTGGTAGGAATGCAGACTGGTGCAGCTGCTGTGGAAAACAGTACGGAATTTCCTCAAAAAACTTAAAATGAAACTGCCTTTTGATCCAGTGATCCCACTGCTGGGATTATACCCTAAGAATTCTGAAACACCAATTTAAAGACATCTATGCACCCCAATGTTCATAGCAGCATTATTTACAATACCCAAGTGCTGGAAACAACCCAAGTGCCCATCAGTAAATGGCTCAAAAAACTGTGGTACATTTACACAATGGAATACTATGCAGCAGAAAGAGTTCCTACCCTTTCAACAGCATAAATGGAACTGGTGAACATTATGCTAAGTGAAATAATACAGGTGAAAGACAAATGCCATATGATCTCACCTGTAATTGGAACCTAATCAACAAACAAACAAATGAGCAAAATAGAACGAGACATAGAAATAAAGAACAAACTGACAATGATCAGGGGGCAGGGAGGTGGGGTTAATGGGGGAAGAATGGGAAGGGTCAAGTCAAGGAAGATGTAAAAGAACACCTGGGCATAGACAGTGGGGTGGGTGGGAATTGACTGTGGGAGCACTGAGAAAGGCAGGGCAGGGGAGAGCAAGGGGCGGGGGGATTGGGACAACTGTAATTGAGCAACACTAAACATTTTTTTTAATAAAAGCATTTCATTTGGAAAAAGAAAAAAATATATACAACAAAATGTTAACTGCAGTTGCATTAGAGCACTGAGATGATGAGTTACAGTTATTTCTATGTAATTGTATTTAATTTGCACCCATAAAAAGAGAACCTTGTAAACTGGTGTCACTAAATAAAATAAAGAAATAAAAATTTAAAAAAAGAAAATCCAATTTCTCAGCCGAACAGAAAATGAAAGCAATATAGAGGCAAGTCACAATGTATATGTAATTCTGCCAAGAACATGACTATTACCACTGATGCTAACTCCACTCTTCAAACTGAGGTGAAATTCACATAATATAAAATTAATCAAAAAGAACAACTCAGTGCCCTTTAGTACATTCACAATGTTGTGCAACCACTGTCTCTATATACTTCCACTTTCAACACTCCAAAATAAAATTCTGTACTCATTAGCTGAAACAAATATAATGTCAACTGTAATTGAAAATTTTAAAAATGATTAAAAAAAGAAAAATATGGAAAATGCTACCTCCCTGTCAGAATAAAACATCTTTTAGAGGGTAAAAAAAAAATTCTGTACCCATTAGGTAGTTACCACCCATTTGCCTTTCCCCCAGTCACTGGCCAAAACCTGTTCTTATTCTGGACATTTCACATAAATCGAATCATACCATGTGACCTTTTGTGTCTGGCTTCTTTCCCTTAGCCTAACGTATCCAAAGTTCATCCATGCTGTAGCATGTAGTTTTAAGATGTAGTGAATCAATCATACACATACAGGGCAAAAGTAGGTTTAAAGTTGCAATACAAATAAATACTATAATTAATAAATAATAATACAAGAATAAACAGTGCTTTGTGTACTCAAAACTATACACCTATTTTGCTCACCCCTGTATAATATATATATACTTTAGTCTAATGTTCTTTTTAAAAAGATTTTATTTATTTATTTTTGGAGAGAGGGGAAAAGAGGGAGAAAGAGAGGGAAACATTGATGTGAGAGAGAGAAACATTGATGGTTGTGCCCAGACAGGACTGAACCCACAAGCTAGGCACATGCCCTGACCAGGCATCAAACCAGCAACCTTTTACTTTGCAGCATGACACCCAACCAACTGAACCACACCAGTCAGCACTGTCCAATATTCTTTTGAGAGTTCCTTGCATGTCCGGTACTACATATTAGCTAAGCGATATATTTGGTTTCAACAATGTAATTTGGAGTGCAAAGTTATACAAATTAGTGGAAATTAACTTTGCTTTTTTCTCTTAAAAGTGTATATAACTACAAAAGGAAAGAGACAGATTGTTAACAAATACATTTTGTTGGACTGATTTTAGAGAAGAGAAGAAGGGAGAGAGAAATATCAATTTGTTGTTCCATTTATTTATGAATTTATTGATTGATTCTTTATGTGCTCTGACTGGGGATCAAACTAGCAACCTTGGCATATTGGGATGATGCTCTAACCAACTGAGCTACCTGGCTAGGGCCATCAAAATTCCTTTTTAGAGACCACAAACTACTCTTGGTTTAGAAATATGTAATGAAACCCAATGGCAGAAAGAACATGCTATGTACTGTAAGTCAGGAATATTTGGTTCAGTCTGGTGTTACGGAACAGCTGTGTGACCCTTGTCACATCCATTCAGTCAAATTTCCCAGAGTAGAGGACATCAAATGTTCTTAAATAATTGGCCTGTATATGAAGTACCAAGTATTGAGGAATCATTGAAGTGTTGTAACATAAAGGCTATATTTTAACAGACTACCTGGCTGTGGCAGACTAGATATATTGAAGAAGACGATGAAAGATGGTAGGAATAAAAGTTTGATATAATAAACCAGAGGTTGTTAATCTAAGGCCCAGGGCTTAAGGGAGTACATGAACTCCTTAAAATTGCATGCAAAAGTCTGTACATCTTTCTAAGAAGAGAATTTATGGTTTTCAGCTTCTCAATAGTTATTAAATAAAAAAATAAAAAAAAACAGGTTAAGAGACACTTATGTGAACTTAGATGGTTGTCAGAGAAACAGAAAAACCATCTGAAGGGATATATGCAAAAAATCCAAACAAGGGGACAAGGAAAGTCTTGATTTTTTGATACTCAAGAAACCCTCTCAAACAACTCTAACCAAAAGTTAGCTCTCTCACTTCAAGCTTTCTCTAGCACCTGTATACTGTTTCATAATTTGTATCTTATACTTGGCTCAGAGTAACCAAGAGTGTGAGTAACAGCACGGACACACTGAAGTTGCTGAAAAAAACTATAACTACTTGAAAGTGTTTTAAGTCACTTTGCAAGCAACTTTATAACTTAACCAATTTTTCTATTTTAGATTAAAATGACAAGTTCTACTACTGAAAAAGATGGTAGAAAACAAATTATTTGGAAATTAGCAGGAATGTCTTCTTAAAGAGTTTCTGAACTCAAACCATCTTTTCCCTAAAGAGGGCTTCTTGCCCTCCAGATGGGCTAGATCCATTTAGGCTTGAATGAAGGGTCCCAATTTGAGGCTACCAAAAATAGTCTTAATTCTTCTCTATTAAAGGGGTCTTGTGAAAGTGTCTTTCAAATGACAAAAACATGTCGTTTCAGGAATTTTCCTGGCTGTTGTCTCTGACTCTGGTCCAGTGACTCCTCTTCCCCATCTGGTTTACTGGCCTGGCCAGACTTCCTTAGGTGAGGTATAATTACTGCTCATTTTGATAGGGGAACTCAAGAGTTAAAGATTTTAGCTTTAGTTGATAGGCTTAAGTGACTAATGCATGTGGATAGCTGTTATTCCAGGAACTGGAATGCATGACCACGTGACTCCAGGAGCAATTCAATCCTTTGTTCCCTACGGGGTCTGCAAGCCCTGGAGACAGTAGCTGAGCCACTGAGTTCCAGGCAGGGATCACTGGTGATGTGGATAAAGAATTGTTGATCAACAGATAAAGAAGTTCTAGTAAAATCACTGCTGGACTGCTGCTCTTATCCAATTAACCTTTTTTCCAAACCTCTTATCTACTCTTCTACCCAATTAACCTTTTTTTATGAACCTGTCACCCACCCTTTCTTCTCCTCATAAAAAGGTCAGGTTGAAAAGGACATCGAGATGGTTTTGGAGGGTATGTATGCAGCCATCGTCATCTCAGATCACTGGCCATCTGAAGAAAGTTCCCATGAAGATTCAATCCTTGTCTCTACTTATTGGTCTGGTAGTGACAGGCAGCACGAACGCCAACTTTTGTGGTTTCAATTTGATCAACTAAGTTTCCTCATATCAGCTCTTCTAACCTAAATATTCAGGTTGATTGTTCTGGTATTTTAGTTGTAATTCCAGTTTGGTCCTGGGAGGAGGTCTGACCTAAATATTCAATTTCCATTGGTTGGCCCCAAAATGGGCCACCTAGCTTTCTAAACCCAGAACATCTGGGTGCCTTAACTTCTCCTACTGTCCAACACACAGACCTATCTACAGGTTTACATTTCTCTAGTTAGTTTTTTCATCTTAAGATATAGGCATGATGTTAACAACCTATGTGTCCATCGAATAGAGAACTAGTAAAATAAATAGTGGTACATACAAGAAATACTATGTATAACCTTAGAGAAGAACTAAGCTTTTTTGTACTGACTGGGAAACAACTTCAAGATACAGTAAGTGAAAAAAAAAAAGGTGCAGAATGTGGATATAATGGGCTATGTTTTGTGTAAAAGGGTATTCTGTTTGCATGTATGTAAAATCTCTTGGAAGATCCACAAATACATTAATATTAATTGTCCATAGGATGTGGAACTCAGTGGCTGGAGAACAGAAGATGCTTCATTTCTGTGCTCTTGTAGAATCTGACATAAATGTACTATTAATTAATAATTATTAAAAATAGTTTTAAAGATTTTGTTTTCTTTTATGTAGGCCAATCTTACTAAGTCTGGATACCATTGGTTTCCACCTTCTCAGAAATCTTGTACTATAGAGTTTGGCTGCTGGCCCATTCAACCTCTTCTTTTCACTGGATCCTTCCCATCACAAGTTTTTTTCATTGAAACAAACTAATTCACTTTGAATTCCACATCCTATTATTGCCCTTATTCCTATACCCCTTTACAGCCAGCCAATCTTCTCCCTAATCTGTCCTTAAGGTTTTTATATCCTTATCTCCTGGACACATTCTTTCCATATAATCTATTACTAAGTTCTGCTGTTTTTCTCTCTTAAATATCAACAGAATTCATATATAACTCAATCTTTATTGCCAACACCCTAGCTAACATGTTACAGCTAATGCAGTGCCTTTCTAACTAGTTATCCAGTACCCACTACCCTCTTCCAAACTGTTCTCAAAGGTCTCTTTTTAAAATGCAAATGTAATTTATATAACTACTCCCCGCCCCAAATCCTTTAGTGACTACCTTTACACTGCTCTAGGATAAAGTCCAAAGTCCTTAATAAATAAAATGAATGTAAAGGACCTGACACAAGCATCTTAATGACTATTCCCATGGTATAAGCATGTACCCACCTCTCTAAAAGACTTTTACAGAGAGGCAAGTTTGGATTCCTAAGAGACCTTGTTTGAAGTACAGAACTTACAACTATTTTAAATATATTTCACAATCTTATCTTTTTTGGCTCTTTATCATGAAGTGTTTTCTAAGCTGCAAGTCAGGAACCTACTACTGTGGGTTGTGGAATCACTTAGAAGGTCGCCGCTAGGAGCTTTTAAAAAATAAAATAGAATATACAGATGTATGAAATTTATTTCCACTTTTATAGACTGAAGCATGGTGTAAATGTATTTTTTATTCTGAGTTTTAAAAAATGTTTGAAAGTTAGCAATTTTTTGAGATTGTGATACAAAATTTTTTCAACGACTAAGAAATTATACTTCAAGTTTATTTTCTCAATAGATTTCAGAATTTCAGCCACTTAAAAATGACCCCATTTCATGCTACCTAATCTTAAATGAGGTCTGACAATTTACCTAATAGTGTTGCAACAGCAAAAATTTAACTGAATTCCTGTACCACACACCTTCATCAGAACTCTGTGGCTCAAACCCCAAAGGCTTTGTGGTTTCTAGCAGCAGTGATATTAGCTCATGACCTGCAACTCAGAGACTGCCTCTGAGGGATTCTTAACCTTCACTGTGGCACAGAACCCTGTGGCAATCTGATGAAAGTTATGGACCCCTTCTAGGATATTGGTTTTGAACGAATACACAAGATTACCAAGGAAATTGGTTATAGTGAAATGCAGTTCTATCCCTGACCCTATAGGGATCTGTGGACCTAAAGGTTAAGTATTTATCAACCTAAAGATTACATTAAGTTTAAGAATTTAGATCTTATAAGGAGTCCTAGCTAATTAAAGCATGTTTTAAGGAATAAATAAAAACCATCTTGAGCCCTGACTTCCATGGCTCAGTGGGTTGGGTGTTGTCCTGCAAACCTAAAAGTTGCTGGTTTGATCCCAGTCATGGTACATGCATGGGTCGGGGGCATCCAAGAGGCAACCAATCAGTATTTCTCTTACACATTGATGTTTTTCTCCCTTTCTTTCTTCCTCCCTTCCCCTCTAAATCAATCAATCAATCAATCCACCCAGATAAGGAAACAGTGTGTGTGTGTGTGTGTGTGTGTGTGCGCGCGCGCACGCGCGCGCGGGGGGAGTATGTGAAAAATGAAGCCCTGATAAGCTTACCTCAATATTAAAGAGAGTTCCTTTCCTTTATCTTTTTCTACTCTCACATACATGTGGATTTCCTGCTAAGATTGACTTTATTTACTTAAGCAAATTTGTGCCAAGGAAACTTTAAAAATAATTTTTTTAACTTAAAAAGAAAAACAAGATGCCTGTGTATGAAATCCCAAAATAGTTTATTCACAAATAAAACTATTTCTTTACTCATAGGTATTGCCTTTGGGATCTCTGTTGGCAGCAGGTAGAAAATATTATGACAAGTTTGATTATCTGATTGTCCAATATGCAGAATTTTAGAAGAGGTACTGTAAGGGCAGACACATTAACAGCAGATGGAGAACCATCTGACAGAAAAGACAATGAGAAAGATTACAACCAGGTACAAGAATTAAAAGCAAAACAGACTTATCCCAGTAACACAAACAGTCCTACATAATCCAAGACTCTATTACTTCCACAGTGTAATAACTAATCTAATAATTTTGAAACAATAAAATTGAGACAAAAATCTGCTCAGAAGTCAATTTCAGTGATTTATAGGAGAAGTGAGAATGAAGAGTATTGTGAAGTTTGGAAAAGGGTCCAGTTAAGAATCAGTCTTAGTAAGACAATGTTACCAAAGGTAGTATATTGGAACCAAAAATGTTGACAAAGGTATTGTAAAAATTTAGATTTTAGATTTTTTAAATCCAAAATAAATCCTGTTTAAACTTGGAAATTTTCACTTAAATTTAATTATAGTTGTACTTTCTATAATTAGACCCATTAGATTCTCAGATTTTAATAACCCTTCCTCCTTTTTAACTTTTATTTGAGAGTCCTGATTTTTCAGACATTGTTGCTCCTCCATCACTGAGTGGACTACTTATCAGTACCTATGACTTTGGGGCTCTCTTATCTCCAAATCTACTAACGTTACGTTCTACATTTTAAAATCTATCACAATAAAATGCAAGAAACTAGGATACAAATGACCAGTGGAGAAAATGCTAAATAAAATACATGAACTCCATGATGTTGCCAGTAGGTTCTGGGAAGCTGCAACTTAAAATGAAATAATGTAGTATGTATAAAAAAAAACAATTTTAGCCCTGCCTGGTGTGGCTCAGTGAGTTGAGCACTGGCCTAGGAACCAAAGTGTCACCGGTTAGTTGGATTCCCAGTCAGGGCACATGCCTGGGCTGTGACCCAGGTCCCCAGTAGGGGACCTGTGACAGGCAACCACACACTGATATTTCTTTCCCTTTCTTTTTCACCCCCTTTCCCTCTCTCTAAAAATAAATAAATAAAATCCTTAAGTTCCTATGGCATATTTTTGGTCACAGAAACATTTCTAAAGTTCTAAATAAAGACCCAGAACACCTCTAATATTAAAAACTGAATAAATGTGGGCTATCCATACATTTAAGTAAGATTAATAAAAACAAGTAAGATAATTCTTTTTCAATCCACTTATTCTGTCTGGTTCCAGGTCAAAGGTGAACAGAGTCCATCCCAGCTACACAGGGCATAAGGAGGGAACCCACCCTGGACAGGATGCCCTTCCATCACCAGGCACACTCTCACTCAGACGGGACACCTGAGATACACAAATTCACCCCAAGTGCACATCTCTGGATGTGGGAGGAAACTGGAGTACCTGGAGAAAACCATGCAGAAGTGAGAATATGCCAACTCTACAAAGACAGCAGCTCAAGCCAAGAATCCTCCCCGCCCTTCATTAATTATATAATGAAACCATGTTGAAGGAAACAATGTTATTCGAGGACCTGCTGTACCACCATTAACCTTAATTAATAGACAGAAATTGGTGCCTTAAAAAGCAATTAATGATAAATATACCGTATTTTATTTTGATTTGGGAGAGAAAGGTTAGACAGGGAGCCCTGCCTACAAAAGGAAGAAAAAAAAAGATAAAAGGGGAATGAATCACCAACTGAGAACAGAAGAAAGGACATGGGACCACCAAAAACATACATTGCTAACTTCAGCATTTTGCTGAGTGGCAGCTGTTTATCTTCAAATGACAAAATAGATGTTATATACAGGGGTATTTTTGTCAGTTTAGCAGAACACTGTTGTGCAATATGAAACCTATGATTATACGATGTATGAAATATTTTTAGACAACCCACTTCATTATAAAGGAAGTTAGCTCAATTGCTCAATTATCTCATTACCTCAGTTATCACTGTATAAACCACTTCATTCCAATACCCCATTTTTCTGACAGATTCACTCTACTAGAAATGGACTCCCAGGTTCCCACAACTGCCTTTGAGCCAAATCTAGTACATCATATCTACTTTTATTCTTCTGCCACACTGTACGATTACCTCTACTGTCTAAAACTCAATTCTCATAAGATGCACAATTCTACTGCAAATCCTATTTTTTCATTTATTATATGGGAATAACAATAACCACTTTCACAGAATTATTATGAAAATTAAGAACTGGTTTCTGGTCTGGCCCATAAGGAATTTTTGAATTGTCATTCTGCCATAAAATTTTTTTAAAAGCTGAATGAACTGAAAAAACCAACTCTTCTTAGCTCAGCCAGAGAAGTGATGTCACAGGGCAGATTACTGATCCAAAAAATAAAGAGAAAGACAGTTGGATACAGAAAAATTACAACTTACCAGAGCAGAAACCATGAACAGAACCCATGCCGGGGTAGGAAAACTTAAACAGTAATTAATCGACTGCTGGGGGCTCAGAGAGGACAAGTCTGAGTTAAAAACTCCAGAGGAACCTCACACTTTCGTAAACTTTATCTCCAAGAGCTCTACCAGGGTCTCACAGTAAACACCGGAGAAAAATGTGCTTCCAAAAGGGGGAGGAGAGAAGAGAAACCATTTTGATATACACCAAGAGCATTCTATTCTAATAAAACCTGCCCTCAAGAGAAACTATTTTGCCAGAGTCAGCCATCTGTGATTTTATCAGACCCTAACCTGAGGAAAGGGTAACACTCAAATCCAGCTGGCTCTAGCCTCCATTCTGGGGGAATGGAAATGTCCAACCCCATTCACCACTTGCCATCCTATCACACCTAAAGCGGGGTGGGGGGTGGGGGAGGTGTCACACTTAGAAACACTGGGAATTAAAAATTAAAACAAAGATAAAAAAATACCACTCTATATACCTATTAGAATGGTGAAAATCCAAAACACTGATAACATCAAATGCTATTTAGGATGTGGAACAACAGGAACTCACTCCCTGCCACTGGGAATGCAAAACGGCACAGCCACTGTGGAAGACAGTTTGGTGGTTTCTTACAAAACTAAACATACTCTTACCAAATGTGGTCTATCAATTGTGTTTCTTGCTATTTACCCAAAGTAGTTAAAAACTTATGTCCACCCAAACCTGCACATAGATGTTTTTAGCAGCTTTATGTATAATTGCCAAAACCTAGAAGCAACCAACATGTTCTTTATTAGGTGAATAGATAAACTGTGGTACATACAGACAAAGAAATACCATCTGGTGCTAAAAAGAAATGAGCTGGGCCCTGGCTGGTGTGGCTCAGTGGATTGAGCTTCCGACTGTGAAGCAAAGGGTCACTAGTTCGATTCCCAGTCAGGGCACATGCCTGGGTTGCAGGCCAGGTCCCTGGTGGGGGGCTTGCGAGAGGCAACCACACATTGATGTTTCTCTCCCTCTCTTTCTCCTTCCCTTCCCCTTTCTCTAAAAATAAATAAATAAAATCTTAAAAAAAAAAAGAAATAAGCTAGCAAGCCATGAAAAGACATGGAGTAACCTCTACTGCATATTACTAAAGGAAACTTAAATGTGTATTTTTGTACTAAGTTAAAGAAGCCAGATGAAAAGGCTACATACTGTATGACTCTATTATGTCATTCTCATAGAGGCAAAATTATGGAGATAGTAAAAGAATCACTGGCTGCCAGGGATGAGGGGGAGGGATGAATAAGGAATTTTTAGGGCAGGGAAACTATTCTATATGATGCTATTATGATGGAACCATGTCATTATACATTGTTCAAACTTATACAGTGTATACAATACCAAAGAGTAAAAGAATAAAACTGTAATGTAAACTATCAAGTTTGGATGATAATGATGTTTCAATATGGGTTCATTAAAAAAATTCAAGCCCTAACTGGTATGGCTCTGTGGGCTGGGTGTCATCCCCCCAAATGAAAGGTCACCTGATCAATTCCCAGTCAAGGAGCATGTCTGGCTTGAGGGCCAGGCCCACAGCTGAGGTGAACAAGAGGCAGCCAATTGATGTTCCTCTCACACACAGATGTTTCTCAACCTTTCTTTCTCACTCACTTCCCCTCACTCTACAACCTTAACAAAAAAATTACTGCTAGCTAGTGTAGCTCAGTGGATTGAGTGCCAGCCTGCAATTCAAAAGGTCACCGGTTTGATTCCCAGTCTGCGTACATGCCTGGGTTGCAGGTCAGGTCTCCCAAGCTGAAGGGGTGTGAGAGGCAACCGATCAATGTATCTCACACACCTCAATGTTTCTCTCCCTATTCCACTCCCTTCCCCTCTCTCTCAAAAAATAAATAAATAGTTTTTTAAAAAGTAAAATAAAAATTCAAAGGTGACCCTATAAAAATCCCAGCTGGCTTATTTGAATAAATTAACAACTGACCCTAAAGTTCATGAGGAATTACAAGAAACTAAGAGAAGTGAAAACAATGTTGAATAATAACAAAGTTGGCAATTCACACTTTCCGTACTTTAAATTTACCAGAAAGCTAGGGTAGTGCTAGCATTAAGGATAAATATAAAGATCAATGGAACATAACTGAAGTGTTCAGAAATAAACCCTTAAACTTATGGACAACTGATTTTGGGCAGGAATGCCAAGACAATGGGGAAATAACACTCGTTTCAACAAATGGTGCTTTAGGGACTTATACTCAAGATGGGAGAATAGGTAAACATGACTCGACTCCTCGTACAACCACATCAAAATTACAACCAAACTACAGAACCATCACTCAGAATCATCAGAAATTGAGTTAAATGGAAGTCCAATAACTACAGAATTACAGAATCTACAACCATCCAGACTGGCAGGAAGGGCAGAGACACAGAACAGGCTGGTCCCACATCCACGTGTGGTGGATAAAAATTCAGAATGGATACCTCGGGAGTGAGGAGTCCTAGTTCAACACTGGGTCCCAAAGCTCATGGTTCCAGTGCCAGGAAGACAGGTCCTAGTAACTTCTGGCTGCAAAACCAGCAGGGATTGAGTTGGTGGAAGAAAGTTCTGGAGTCCCAAGCAGTTCCTCTTAAAGAGCACACACAAAAACTTACTCAGACTCACTCTTTCTAAGCTCCAGCACCAGGATGGCAGATTGAAAGACACCAGAGGCATACAGGGAGGGAAAGAAGTATCTGGTATCAAGGTGAGAATAGGGGGACAGCTTTCTTGAAGAGAAAAAGGCAGGCAGAGGCTTTTGTCTCTTTTCTGATCCCTCCGCCATACAGAGCCACAGAGCCTGGAGGCAGATGCCATATCTGAGATTCTATCAACCTGGCTAATACTGTTTGTCCCACCCTGGAGATACCCTGAGACTCCATCCCACCCAACCTACAAGCCCAATCAAGCTGTTAATGGTGACTTTTCCCTATGAATGGCTGGTATTGCCTCATGCTTCACAACTTCCTAAATCCTCTCCAACAAGCATTGCCAGCCTCAGTGAACCCTCAGGCCCTGTACCTCTAGCTAAATGGCCCCAGGCCCAGCACTAGCAGCAGCCAGCCTAGGATCATAGCTTGGCTTCTCTTGGGAATCTCCAAGCCCAGCACAGTGGCAGCCATCTCGGATTGCTTTATATAGCTCATGCAGGGAAGCCCTGGGCAGAACACAGGTTGGGGCTGACCTTGCCTGGACCACCTGGGAAACTCCAGAGCCTGTGCATCCAGTGGACAGCTACAGACCACATCAGAGCACCATCACCCTGCCCCTGCACAGATGATCCTCCACAGAGGGCAGAGGTTGGTGGTCCGTGGTCATAGTCAGTCCTTGTAGCTGACTGGCCTGAGTAAATCTCTCCCATTGACCTGCCAACAGCAATCAAAGCTCAACTACAAGAGGAAGGTGTACGCAGCCCACACGAAGGTCTCACCTTGAGTACCCAGCTTGGGTGATAGGGGAGGTTGTGCCACTGGATCCCACAAAACACCTACTATATTAGGCCACACTGCCAAGACAGGGAGTCACAGCAGCTCTACCTAATACATAGAAACAAA